>JAJONR010005446.1:0-34557 GCA_029582245.1 Solanum etuberosum | reverse complement strand
CTATTTTATGGCGAGTTGAATATATTATTTTTACTCAGTTTTTAAGCTTTTGTATGCTTGAGTTAGTCTTCCGCTTGTAGTCAGCCAGGATGAGGGTTTGCTTGGGGACCAACAATGGTTCTCGAGTGCCGGCCACGTCCAGGGTGTAGGCTCGGGTCATGACACATGGACAACCTACTGTGAGCATCAACCACTACATTGGCCTTACACGGATGGTACAACACATTCATGTCATAATCCTTGAGGAATTCAAGCCATCTCCTCTGACGAAGATTCAACTCTTTCTGGGTGAACACATACTGGAGGCTTTTATGATCTGTGAACACATCAACATGAACACCATACAAGTAGTTTCTCCAAATCTTTAGGGAAAATACTACGGCGGCATGCTCAAGGTCACGAGTCAGGTAGTTCTTCTCATGGACCTTAAGCTGTCTAGAAGCATAAGCTATGACCTTACCTCTCTGCACCGGCACACAACCTAGGCTGACCCTGGATGCATCATAATAAATTAGATAACCGTCTGAACCATCTGGTAGAGTAAAGACCGGAGTTGTAGTTAACCTAGTCTTCAGTTCTGAGAAGCTTTTCTCACACTCATCTGACCACTGGAATTTGACCTTCTTCTGAGTCCACTTGGTCAATGGGGTAAGCTATGGATGAAAATCATTCAGCAAATCTCCTGTAATAAATGGAAAAACCCAAGAAACTCCTGATATCTGTTGGGGAGGTGGGTTTGGGCAAATGATGTACTGCCTTAATTTTCTAAGAATCCACTTGGATTCCTTCTATGGATACCACATGACCAAGGAAAGCGACGGACTGTAACCAGAATTCACATTTGCTGAACTTAGCGAATAGCTTGGGATCTTTAAGAGTTTGCAGAACAACTCTCATATGAGTCGCATGCTCCTCCTCACTCTGAGAATAAATGAGGATATCATCAATAAAGATGATGACGAACAAGTCCAAATACTATTTGAACACCCTGTTCATTAAGTCTATGAAAGCTGCAGGAGCATTCTTTTGTCCAAAAGACATAACTACAAATTCATAATGACTATACCGAGTTCTGAAAGTTGTCTTCGGAATGTCACTATCTCTGACTCTGAGCTGATGATATCCGGATATGAGGTCTATCTTAGAAAAGTAACTAGCACCTTGAAGTTGGTCAAACAAGTCATCAATCCTGGGGATGGGAAACTTATTATTGATTGTGACTTTAATCAACTGCTGATAGTCAATGCACATTCTAAGAGAACCATCTTTCTTTTTCACGAACAATACTGGAGCACCCAATGGAGAGATATTAGGTATGATGAAGCCCTTATCTAGAAGGTCTTTCAACTGCTCTTTCAATTCCTTAAGCTTGGCTGGAGCCATTCTCTAAGGAGGAATCGAAATGGGCTGGGTATCTGGAAGGAGATCTATTCCAAAGTCAATTTTCTTTTCGGGAGGAACTCCAGGAAGATCTTCTGGAAACACTTCTCACTTCTGGAAACTCATTTACTATCGGGACTGACTCAAGAGTTGGGGTTTCAGAGTTTGAATCCTTAACCTGAACAAGATGATAGACATACACTTTGGAAATCATTTTTCTGGCCTTAATGTAAGAGATGAATCGAGCCATAGGCACTGAACTACTACCCTTCCATTTTAAGACTAGCTCATTTCGAAACTAAAACCAAACGATCCTAGTTCTACAATCGACTGAGGCATAACAAGAATTTAACCAATCCATGTCTAGAATGATATCAAAATCTACCATTTCTAACTCTACAAGATCTGCTGAGGTGACTTTCTGAGAGACTGTGACAGGGCAATTTATGTATACCCGCCTAGGTATAACTGGGTCACCAACTTGAGTAGAGACTGAGAAGGGTTCTGAAAGAGTTTTTGGATTGACACCGAAGTTTACTGCTATATAGGGAGTTACAAAAGACAATGTAGCCCCTGGATCTAACAATGCATAAATATCTAAATGAAAGAATCGTAACATACCACTGACCACATCAGGAGAATCTTCCTGGTCCGCCTGGAGAGAATACAACCTGTTCTAACGCTGACCGCCACTTGTACCAGATGAATTACCCTGCTGAGTTGGGTGACCTGCTAGTGCTGCTAGAGTTGTAGATTGAGCCCTATTGTTGTTACCTTCTTGTCCCTGCCTGGCAGAAGGGTTTTCCTTCAACCTATGGCCAGACTGACTATACCCAAACCACCCTTCCTTACCTACAAGAAACTCGCTCGGATGGTTCTTACCAGATTTTGGACAAGTTAGGAAGGTCCTGTTACCTGAAGCACTCCCCTGCGACCTAGAGCCTGATGCCCTACCATTCTGATCCTGTCGAAACCTGGAGGATGGATCACTAGTTGATGAAGGTGTTGGGGTTGTAGTCCTTTGCTGAAACTCTGAGCGATTCCCACTACCTGACTTATGCTGTGAGTATTCATAATTTCCTGTTCTGGCCTTTTTGTTATCCTTAGTCATTTCCCTAAGCTTATCTCCCTCAACCTGCTGAGCATGAGTCATGAGTATGGAAATATCCATATCCCCTAACAACATAGCATTCCTACACTCGGTATTTACCAAGTCGGGTACTCCAAACAAGAACTTGCTAATTTGTGCCCTCGAATCAGCAACCATATGTGGAGCATACCTGGAGAACTTAGTGAACTTCAGTCTGTATTCTTGGACCGTCATTGACCCCTGCTTCAAGTTTATAACTCTTGTGCCAAAGCTTCTCTCAACTCCCTTGGGAAGAACCTGTCTAGAAAAGCTCCAGTAAAACAATCCCAAGTCACAGGAGCTGCATCTGCACCCCTGTTGACTTTCCACTAAGTGAACTAGATATGAGCCACATCCTTAAGTTGGTAGGATACCAACTCAACACTCTCAGTTCCAGTCACTTGCATTACTCCAAGAATTTTCTTAACCTCATCAATAAAGTTTTGTGGGTCCTCACCAACCTTCGACCCTAGAAACTCAGGTGGATTCATCCGAACGAAGTCTCGAACCCTAGCTGCATCTGATCCACTATTTTTATTAGTAGGAACTGGGACCTGCCAAATATTCCGATTGGCCACACTCTGAGCCAAGAGCTGCATCGCATTCCGAAATTATGCATTCGTAACCTCATGGTTCAGGACCGGAGGAACTGCATTAGCATTGCATGAATTAGCATTCTGTGCATTAGCTCTACAAGGAGGCATGATCTGAAATACATAACAACGGATTAGAAAGGAGAAGTTAGATCATACCCACGCACGATAATAATAACAAAGAAAGTGAAGTTTTTCTTAAAACATTTCATAGCCTCCCTCTCGTAGATGTGGTGCACTTCACACCCATGAAAGAGACTCTACTTAGTGTGGCTTTGAGATATCCTAGGACTCTTGAACCTAATGCTTTAATACCAAGTTTTTCACGCCCCGAGGGTACCCCATTGACGTAACACGGGACCTAGGATCAAGAGTGACCCCAAGCTAACCATGAACAATGGATAACTGAAAGTGGGGAAAAACCCAACTAGTTTGAATATATAAAACATACTAAGAGTTTAATGATAACTGACAATTCAAGCTGAATCTACTACTATGTCAGAAAAACCTCTAACTGAGTTGAGTTGTTGGGACATGCTCCCCAGCTAACTCTAACAAAACTGAAAACTGGAAGTAAAGACTAATTTGAAAACATGTCTTTTGTCCTCGGAATATGAGGACTCACCGCTGAAGCTGTTGAATGCGGACCGAGAATCAATCTAAGCATGATTTGGATGTTGAGTACATGAACCTACATCATCAAAGGATGTAGCGCAGAGTATGCGTCAGTACTTGGAATTTACTAAGCATGCATGATATAGATACTAAGTTGTACAAAGCATAACTAAGCAATGACATGAACTGAGTAAGAATGTAAATACTGAAACATAACTGAAAAGCTAAGATGAATGCAATAACCAAGTCCTAATCATGAAGATAATATGTTGAACTGTATACTGATCTAAATGTTGAAAACCTGGTCTAATGCACTAAGAGTCTGACTGTGGGAGCTACTATTAACCGACATAAACCACGTGAGCTAAACGTGGAGTCCGATGTATATGCCCCTTCAAGAGGACCCAATATACCTTGCCAGGGGTATAAAGGCATGACTGGTGTGATCACTAAATCTGATGCCCAACAGAGGGGACTTATAATCCTATGTGGGCACGTAGTTCTGGGACTATAAGGTTACGCTAAACCCTAGTCCAAATCGGTGCTAAGTCTACTCCCAACTTAATATGTACATGACACAAATGTAACTAAAATAATGAATTACTGAAAAGCTCAGAATACTGACATGCAATCTGAGAATGCAACATTTATATACTGATAATGTAACATTCAAATTCTGGAGCATGATTATCTGCTCAACTGACCTAGCAAGTATAATTCATGAATTAGGAGAATTTCTACAAACTAGGGTTCTAAGTTTCATATAAGGAATTAAGCAAACTTTCCAAGAAACAAGCTATTTCGATTTAGGATACTACGACAGCTAAATCACAGTAAATATCCAAGGTTTTAGAAATGCTAGGTCAAAACAAGATATGGAGAATCAAGGAACTGACTGAATTCTAGGGACCTAGTGGATGAAAGGAACCCATTAGTGATATCCCACATACCTGGTGACGAAATCTACGGAGAAATCCATTGGATTTCGGGGCTGAACCTTGAAGAACACTGCTTCTTGTTCTTGGGAGGTTTGGTTGACTCTTTCCTCTTCTTTTTTCTCCAAGTTTGGATGATTTATGTAGAATGAGCATTCTGGGTAAGTCTGGCTAAGTTATTAGTCTTAGACTGAGTAAAACGACGTAGTTTAGGCATTCAACGACGTAGTTTAAGGGCCCCAACACATAGAAAAAAGACCTAAATGACCATAACTTAAAAGCTGACGAAGGCCATCCACGGAGAGACCTACGGACCCTCGTTTGGACTACCAACCATCGACTGTGGCCGTGGTTCATGGTCTGCCCGACAGGGCTTTACTAAAACGAGCATAACTTTTTACTCCGAGATGGGATTTTATAAAACTTGATGGCGTTATCTTTAATTTGATAGGTCATGGGCCACCTAAATCATTTTGTGCTAAAAGATATGATCATTTGTAGTTAACCCAACAACCAATTCCCTCCAATTGGCTGCTGACCCTCACCTACGGTCAGACCTACAGTCCGTAGGTCCAACCACGGACCGTACTAGTCAACCGTGGGTGGGATCAGAGACCATCAATATTTGGGCCTATACGATGGAATCCCACCTACGGTATGTGGTTCTACCTACGGTCAGTGGGTGGTTCCGTCGGTACTGGCACCAATTTTTCTGAAAACTAGGATTTTCTTCATTTTGAGGTCCGATGTGTTACAGAAAGACTCTGGAATTTCTTGACAGATATTCTTTTTTGGGCCAAACCTTTGGCATCAGTATCCATACACCTTTATAGTCAAAATGCAATAGGTAGGGCATGAATCATGATGTATAACGGAAAGTCTCTCCATATAAGACGTAGATATAATACCGTCAGAAAACTACTCTCTAGTCGAATTGTCACATTTTTTTATATAAAGTCAAAGGATAATGTGTCGGATCCACTTACCAAAAGGCCTAACTAGAGAGAAAGTAGAAAGATCATCTAAGGGAATGAGTTTACGGCTTAGGGCAAGTCATCATGGCGGTAACTCTACCTACCAGATTGGAGATCCCAAGAGCTAGGTTCAAGGAGAAAACAAAGTTGTGACTGAAGGTTCAACATTGTCAACCAACTCAATCCATTCTCATGATGAAGACAATGCTCAGGAATAAAGATAAAACATTAAGGCTTGTTAACGAGTTAATAAAGCCTAAAGTTTTTAATGATTTTCTAAGTTTGGTAGATTTGACCAAATAGTTTATCTACGTGATAACATGTGTTAGAAATAACCTATATGAGTGTGAAGTGAAAGTCGTTTCAAAGAGAATCAATTTAAAAAGCCTATTCTCTATACACTCATGATATTAGCAGTTGTTCATGGATGAAAGGAACACAACCGTAAGAACCATAAATGATAAATGGTTGAATGTGTCACATATGGTTGTCTATGTATACACCAAAGCTCGATGGTTTCGAGGATATCACATCTACCGATTGACCGAATATATCCGACAAATGTTCATGTCGAAAAGTTCAAAGGGAAACCTAATTTTGCAGATGCAATTATTTTTTGCTTGTAAAGTATACAAACTTTTCCGTTTCTTTTTCTTAGATTCATTCCCCATTCATGCAGGGGATTGTTGGGTTTTAAAAGGTGTGAATGGATAAAAAAGAGTTGTGACTTTATGAAGAGTTGTGACTTTATGAAGAGTTGTGACTTTAATGAAAAGTTGTGACTTTTATGAGGAGTTGTGACTTCTATAAAAAGTTATGAGTTTTATGAAAGGTTAGACCTTTCCAAAGGATTGTGACTTTTCCAAAAGGTTGTGACCTTTCCGGTAAGGCACAATAAGCACTTTTTCTCACTAACTTTTGTTGTCTATAAATATAGGGATTTCCTCTCATTTTAAGAGAACCAATTTTTTGGACTTCTTCTGCTATTAAATCTAGTATTCAAAGTGTACTTTACTGCCACCGAGTGGTTCACTGGCACCATGGGTATAGGTATCGATACACGGTGAGTAAGGTCGTTATATCCTGGGTGGATATATTTCATTAACCTCGGGTACTTGAGGGGAATAATTTACTTAAGGGGACACTTTGCATTCAGTAGGCTCGATTTTCTTCTTTGAGAAAAATATTTTGTATATTGTTTAAACTGTTTCTGATTATATTTTCTCTACTGGTTTCAATTTTCTTGTTTTGAAAATAGTCTTTAAACTTGGTTTTTTCTTACCAAGTTCTCCAAAGTTTTTGTACAAAGTATCTTAGGAATACATGATGAACAACACAACATTCCAGAGAACTCATAGTGACTTATATGCTCACCCTGCAAGAGAATGGAATGTCAGCACATAAAAATTCATGCATGACAATAACATTTTTTTCTTTTATTCAACCCACACACACAACATCATAAAGTAAAGAGTTTTTATTCCTTATATCCAAGCAAATAATTCAAGCCCTAGTAACACCCATTCAAGAAGTAGGAAGAGAGGTGATTTTTCCTATATTAATGGACAAGATAATATGTTTCTTAGATTGTGAGATTACAGTATATTCTTGAAATCAAATATATAATGCATTTATTAGAATAAATCATGGTTAGAAATTTATTTCGGTCAATAAAGTCTTAGTTGCAACTCTTGGTGAAAGGCTCGATGTTTTCAAAATAAAAAATTGATGAAAATAAATATTGAAAGTTTAAATCTTACAAAAAAAGAAAGAAGCCACCAAAGAAAATTACTTCAACATGATGGAAAATTCCGAAGAAGAATAAAGTAGAGAGAGAAGAGAAAAATCATTTTATTTCTGTTGAATGATTAACATACAATGAAGAGAACCTCTTTATTTATAGTGAAAATAGATTTAATCCCTAGTTAGGATTTCTATCATTTCTCCAAAGAACCACAATAATTGAATTTTAAATGCCATTCAGTTTTATAAATAACTACTACAGTTTATATCGGAACTCAAACTTAGCTTTAATGTGATTGATTACTAATGAACTCAAACTTAGCTTATTTCTCGCTAAGATTTTGCAATGGCAGCCAAATGCTAGCACAACACTAAAGACTCAAACACGGACAAAAAGTATATCAATTTGTTGATAGCATCAATGTAGTTAAAGAAGGAAAATGGGAACTCTTAACGTTTTAAAACTAGTATTTCATTACTTAATATATTGACCATAAATCTGTAAATACGCAATAAAGGATGACTATTTTTCTCCACTGGGTTCATTAGAACTATTGAATAATGGGTAAAAAAATTATTTTTTGTAAGGTAAATAGTTTATAAGGAAAGTAGTATGAATGAATGACTTGGAACGCACACGATTTTCTCTTTGTCGTTCGAGTTTTGCAACCATTTTCCCTATTTCTTCATATTTTTAGCAACTCAATTTTGAAAATTTTGAAGTACGACATGAGGAATAGCTCTGATGAATTGGAAAATTACGCTGTTTGTAAAGATACAATTTTGGTTATGAATGAAAATATGCAGGTTACAAAAAAAAAGATAGTGGAATTACAAGTTTTCAGTGGACGACTTTAAGATTATTGCTTATCAACAGAAATAGAATGAAGAATCTAAATTACCTACATACTACATTTAAAGAAAGGACATGAAATCAAAAATGTGTCAAGAAACATGTAGTGTCTTTCCTTCTCGCTAAATCATTAATGATATTTCGAAAAATGTCCAATGAAGGAAATCATTAGATAGTTAGTCAATTATAATCAAAGATTGGAAACTTATTCGTCCTCATCAATATTATCATGGATTTT
This sequence comes from Solanum etuberosum, assembly GCA_029582245.1. Classification (NCBI taxonomy): domain Eukaryota; kingdom Viridiplantae; phylum Streptophyta; class Magnoliopsida; order Solanales; family Solanaceae; genus Solanum; species Solanum etuberosum. The sequence goes on along the minus strand of JAJONR010005446.1, from coordinate 26,097 downwards.
TTCAAGTTTTTGTTCTTGCATTTGATCCTCAGGATAATATTAAATCATATTATCACATTGTCACTGCAGTCCCTCCTCCAGATCAGCCAATTCACCTGTTTGAGATTTACTCATCTCAATCTAATTTTGAGAGGTGCTCTTCCTAAATTTGTCTTAGGTAAAAGATACTATTGTTATTGGTGGGATATATTATATGAGGGTGATGACTTACAATACAACATCAAATGATGTACCTGCATCTAATGTGAAAAATGAGATCACAATAGAATATGAGTTATGCTATGTAACTATATATAATGACTGTTGGGATATTTTTCTATTTATTAGATATATATATATATATATATATGAAGGAATGGGCATTTGTAAGTGCAGTGCGTACGTAAATCTTGGACACAAAAAATCTTGGAAAATTTTTCTTCATTAACACTGGTATTGTGTCCTGTAGCGTACTACATTGTATTAAGTTTTCGAAAGACGTTATGGTTATCTACATTACTAATGGATATATCCTTATCACTTTAGGGATTATAAGGTTGAGACTCTCATGAGTACAGGACAATGAAATCCTGAGAGAAGATTCAAACCCTTCAAAAACAGTCGCGATATGTACATAAGCTGAAGAATTAGTGACCTTGATGATAATTTCGATTGTTGTCAAGTAGAAAACCTTTTGCATGATCTTTGTTAAAGCATATACTTTCTCCTTTCATTAGAACTCCTAGACAATGGTGAAGTAGAAAATATAAGATGTTCAAATAAAAGGATAGAATATATTCTTTAACATAGAACACGAGAAAAGATTTCTTCTTGACAACAATAGAAAATACCATCAAGGGCACGAATTCTTCACCTCATGTTACATAATGAGGTCGTTTATGTAGGGTAGAATCCTCTCTATGTATTTAGGTGTCCTTGACACATGAGAGTATCAACCTTCTTCTCTCTCAAGCAATAAGGTTATATCCTTTCAGTCATGTGGATCACCACATTGTCGATAGCACTGTTAATACAAGGTGGTATGCTACATGACACAACACCATCGCTAATAAATGGAATTTTCTCAAATGCTAGCTTGACAAGACTTCTTATGTGCAATATTTTCATACACTACACTTCACACATATACACTTTCCTCCATAGATATTTAATATAAAAAAACATCCCCAGAGTCATTATAAGCAATGTGAAAGCATAAATCATTTTCTATTTGAGTTAAGATACCATAAATGCAGGTTGAAAAGACATATGTAGAACTTTTGTGATCTCATTTTTCATATTTAATGCAAGCACATAATTTGATGTTTTATTCTAGTAAGACATTCCATTCATATAACATTCTACCAATAACAATTGTATCGTTAACTCAAGACAGCCTAAAGAAGAGCACCTCAAATAAGATAATTTGCTGACCAAAATAAGTTATTGTAGAGACAATATTACCATAATGATCAAATTCAAGAATAACAGCCGGAACAAATCGATGATAATACTATTGAGGATGGATAAGTTTCTGGTCTTCGATTATAGAATTTAAACACAATAATTCTGCCGCCCCCAACAAAGGAGTAACCCACTACTAGAACTTAGAACTTTGATCCTTTTAGGAAAAAATCCAAGGCAAGGATCGGGAATTCCATTTTGCAGAACAATCAAGAGATTAAAAAATAGAATTAGATTAAAATTCAATATCCACTGTTCGATAAAATTAGCCTGAAAATATCGGGGATGAAGTACTTTGCTGGTATGATAAAAATGGACAAAACTTCAATAATTATTTAGCAGGGATGAAAGTCACTACAAATTTGTTTGTACAACTATGATATTCATGTCCTCCCTTCTAATGTAGTCTGCATGAAGGTAATTTAGATTCATCATTCCATTTCAGGTGATAAACAATAGTCTTAGAGTCATTGTATGAAAACTTTTGAATCTCAATCCCCTTTTGTTCAATGATGTCATCATTCGATTTATCAGATCTATTAGTCGCATCATCCTTCCAAGATTTTATTTATTTTTTAATGCGTAGGTAATTGAGTTCCTGAAAAATCAAACGGAATGAGAAAAAAAGGTTGCAAAACTATTGCAGTGATGAAAAAAATCATGCATAAATCAAATCATTTCAATACTATTAAGTTATGAAATACCTCTGAGCATAGGTTTATATAAGCTAAGAGTATTTTTCCTTCCTACCTCTTTAATATCATTGATGCTCTCGATCAACATATTTAGATACTTCTATCATTATTTGATTGTTGTCTGTTGTCCCTACTTTTGGATGTTAGTGCACAATCCTAGGAATAAACGAAGTAACAAATTGTACACTTAAATATAACGTAGAAACCAAGATCTATAAGTAATGTTACGCTTTTAGCTAAATTCAATATCGTGATCATTTGATGTGAATGTTGTTGATTGCTGATATATTTTCCTTTTTTCTCTTACTAGAAAATTCGTCAGAAAAAATTGCACCCCAAAAGAAAGTGTTTTTGGCCAATGTAAGGAAAATTAAGTGAATTCATTATGTTATAGTTTGAAAGTGTAACAAAGCATACAATTGTATTTATAATAGGACTAGTTCTTCGAATATAAACCAAGTCATCAAACATGTCATATATATATATATATATTTGGTTTCACAATTGTTAAAAAAATTATTCTATTTATTAGTTAATTAAAAAATAGTTATTGATCCAACAAAATAAAGAACAAATTTTTTCAACACCACAACTATTGCGGCATACATCATTTGATAATTTTCAGTTTGCTTATTAGTAGAGAAAGTTTTTTTTCTCTCTAAAGTTCATCCATCTGTTTTTGATCTAATTAACAAAAAAAGGGAAGGGCTTTGAGGACCAACTCTTGTGGCATAGGTGTATGGAATGAGGTTTTGACCCCTTTAAGATATACTGTCAGAGGTTTTCTAAAAAAAATTTAACTTTGAGATTCTATAATGATTAATTATAAGACTCTTGAATGGTCAACAACTATGGTTTTACATCTAACTAGATATGTGATTAAATTATTTGTACATATATGCTCAATGATGTTTTAGAAGAATTAATAATATTTTGTGGTGATTATTGTTTGTGTGTTTGCTACTATATGATGGTTTATTTGTGGTTCATGACAACCACATACCTTACTATTGACTCAAAATATTTTCTCACTATTGTATATTTTTAAAATACATTACTGTTGACTCAAATCGTCTTGAGGTTGCTGGTGAGGATAGTTTTGTAGTTGTTTGGGCAGTGGATGTCTTCCATATTTTTCTTTGTTTTCTATTTCTTTTGGTATTTTTCAGATTGTGTGTAATTACTTGCTTTTCCGTATCCAATTTATATCATTTATTTCCTATTGTGAGTATTTAATTTCTGTATTTGATTTTCTAACACATTGTTGAAATTTTGTATTCTGTATTTTGCCTTGTGCTTTCTATTATAATTTTGCTTCCTTTTTCTATCTTCTTGAAAGTTTGCCTTTACTGAAATTTCTGGAATTCTATTCTTTCTAAAATTCTGACTTTCTTACACTATTTTATATTTGCTATTTTCTCAATGTTTATATTCTTGGTTTCTTATTTATTTCTGCCATTGTTCGTGATTTCTGGGTCAAAATCTACCCTCTTTGTTTGCTATTTCTCTCTAGTCACTGCTCTTTATAATTTTAGTATTAATATTTATTCTTGATTATTTTATTGTATGCATTTAATTAATTATTGTATACCCTGAATTATTTCTTGTTTTGTCTTGTTTGCAATTTTTGTTAATCGGTCTTAGACTTTCCGCTTGATTCAGTAGTTTGAGTAACTTCCTATTTTATTTACTCTTGTCTAGTTACATCTCTCTAGTGGCTTTAGGGAATGATGGTGGACTAGGGTCATGTCTTCGGTAGAGGTCGGGGGCGAGGGAAAGTGGCGGTACGTGGGTTAAGAGTTTTCCTAAGCTAAGAGTAGGGATATTAACGGGGAAGTCCATAGAGTTTGTAAAGATTCTAAAGAAAAGGACGATAATTATAACTTGTGTACAGGATACTAGATGGGAAGGTACCAAGGCATGGGAGGGACGGGTTTAAGTTGTGGTACTCATGAGTATAGAGAGATAGAAATGAAGTAGGTATTTTAGTTGATTGGGACATTTGAGAGCCGTTGATGGAGGTTAGGAGAATCAATGATAGGATGATGATGATTAAGCTAGTCGTTCATGGGTTTATTTGAACATTATTAGTGCTTATGCGCCTCAAGTGGGTTTTAATAATGAGGTCAAAAAGCTCTATTGGGTGGATTTGGATGAGGTAGTGAGAGGTATGCCAAACACAGAGAAGATTTTCATTGGTGGAGACATTAATGGTCAAATCGGGGAAGCTTCTAGTGATTTTGATGATGTTCATGGAGGCTTTTATTTTGGAGAGAGGAATGGAGGTAGAGCATTGCTTCAGGATTTTGCTAAAGATTTTGAGTTAGTTATTTCTAAATCATACTTTCTGAAATGGTAGAACCACTTGGAAACCTTTCGAAGCACGGTAGCTATGATTTAGATTACTTTCTCCTTAGAAAGTGTGATTAAAGACTTTTCAAGGATTGCATGGTTATTCCGAGTGAAAATATTACAACCCTATATAAGTTTTTTGTGATGGACTTGGATATTAAGAGGCATAAGAGGAAGAAGACCTTATATGACAGAATGAGGTTTAAATTGGGTGGCTTCACCCCAACTCTTTCTCAGGTGATGAGGGAGAAGTTTATTGGTGTGTGGTCTGGAGTAAATAGCAGTGATGTAAAAAACATGTGGGATAAAGCAGATAGTTGCATTAGGGGAGTAGCTATAGAGGTACTAAGGGTATCGAGGGGTAACTTTGGTGGCCATCAAGGATATTAGTGATGGGATGGAAAACTCCAAGCAAAGTGGAAATCAAGAAGGTTGCATATACAAAGTTTGTGGAGTGCATGGAAGAGGAAGAGAAGTGAAACCTTAAAGAGATTTATAAGACAACAAAGGCAGAAGCTAAGTTAGTAGTTACGACTACTAAGACGACAACTTTCAAATGCTTGTATGTTGACCTAGGGGACAAAGGTAGGGATAAGCAGTTGTATAGACTTGCGAAAGCGAGAGAAAGAAAGGCTCGCGACTTGGATCAAGTGAAGTACATCAATTATGAGGAAGGGAAGGTGTTGGTGAAAGAGACCACTATCAAGCAAAGATTGAAAGTGTAACACCTCGGATCTCATAATGGAGAAAACCCTAGTTTTTCTGAAAATTGGTGCCAGTACCAACGGAAGCATCCACACACCGTAGGTAGAACCACGGACAGTAGGTAGGATCCCATCGTTAAGTCCCAAACTTAGCGGAATTTCAAGATCTAAAGATGAGACCTACGGTAGTGGTCCACGGTCCGTTGATGGACCCACGTACCATAGGTGGGGTCCATCATTGAGGTCCAAGACTGAGTGGTCTCTGATCCCACCCATGACCAATCAATACAGTCTGTGGTTGGACCTACAGACCGTAGGACTGGCCTTAGGTGGGGGTCAGCAGCTGTTTAGAGAGAAATTGTTGTTAGGTCAACTTCAAACTAAAAATAATTGAATCCTCTTTTCAACACTATCGAGTTTGCTAAAATCCAAGCTCGGAGTAAGAAGTTATGCTTGTTGTAGTGAAGCCCTGTCAGGCAGACCATGAACCACTCTCCTAGTCAACGGTTGGTAGTCCAAACGACGGTCTGTCAGTCCCACCGTGGATGGCCTTCATTAGCTTTTAAGTCAGGTCATTTTGGTCTTTTCCCTATGCATTGGGGCACTTAAACTAATTCCTAAACTACGTCGTTTGACTCAGTCTAAGCCTAATAACCTAGTAAGAAATACCCAGAACCCTCATTCTCCAAAAAATCATCCAACTTGGAGTGAAAAGAAGAAAAAGAGGCAACCAACTCTTCCAGGAACAGGATGAAGCATTTGTAACACCCCGCTATTTTAAAGAACAACAATTAGAAAGAAACCGTTTTTGGAAATAATCAAATTTTGAAAGTTTGACGAAGTTAAGCAAAGTATGAGTTTTGGGTCAACTTCAAACGACCATAACTCCTATAACAGGATGATTTAGGTGAGCTACAAGATACCGTAGGAAATATCTTTGAATTATCTTTCCAACACGACCGAGTTTGCTCAATTTCGAGTTTGTATGAGGGAGATATGCCCATTTGAAGTTGGGCTGTCTAAATAAGGAAAGTCAAAATTGGATTTTACAAGGGTATTATGGTCTTTTCACTACTCAATTAATTAAATTCGTTTTTGGTAATTAAGTTGGGGTCTAAATTGATGGGGTTCATTTTACGCTTCATAAAAATAAATTAGGGTTTTGAGAGAAGAGAAAAGAAGAGGAGAAAAAAGGAGAAGAAGCTTAGAATCGTCGTGTTCTTGAAGATTTGCTTGTGAATTTCACCAAGGGTTGATCCCTATGAGGTATGTGAGTTCACATAGCGTTGGGTTTTTTCACCCACACGCCAAACATGTTTATTTCAGCATGAATTCCTCCTAAAAAGGTTGGAAGTTTGATGTTCTTGATGTGTGTTCTTGAATATGCTTTCGTTCTTGAATTGGGCTGAGATTGATGAGTTCTTGAGATAATTGTGTCGATTTTTAGAGTTGCTTGAGTTAGATTCTCATGTACATATACTGGGTATCTGAATCTAAAGAGAAGTTGAGAAAAAGAATCGAATTTAGGTGAATTGGGGTTAGAAAATGAAGAATGAAAAAGGTGGGTGAATCAAGCAACCCGCGGACCTGCCACCCCATTTCACAAAAATTTTCTCCACGACGCGGAGAGGTCACGGACCCTTCTGCCTCAAAATTTATTTCACGACCAAATATTTAGATGCATCTCCACGTCGCGGACTTGCATCCATACAATGATTTCTTGATCGTTTCTCATGTTTAACTATCTAAAAACATTCCTAAACATCACGAGATCTTTCCTATCACAGATCACAACCTTGAATCCATAAATTTCAAATTCAAGAAACGTTAAGAGTCAAGTCTAGAGAGTTCTTAGAGTCCCTTCAAAAGTCTTTTGCAAATGCTTTAAACTTGTTTTAAGACTTGAGTTTTGAGTTGAGTAAAGAGTGAAGTTCATTTCTTCAAAAGATTATATGGGGACTATGTATTCCCAAAGAGTAAATTTTTTCACATTTAAACAAGAAAGGAAACACCGATTTCCAACAGAGCCTTTGAGCTAGTTTTCAGTAAAGAGTAAACGCTTTCACAGTTAAGCAAGAGAAAAAACTTTGATTTCCAAGAGAGCCTTTGAGCTATGTTTTTGAGCAATAATCTCAAACCACAGAAAGAAGTTATATTTTTTAAACATATGAGCTAGTTATATTTTGGGAGTAGTATTGAGCACCGATATGGGGGAGAGTTCAGACAACTCACAGCCCCCATAAACCATGTAGCCATCATGGATAGAAAAGGGTCATACTTTTTAGATGATTCCTTAGTGTTTTTTAGCATAGACTAGTGGATCCACTTAGTAATTAGGTTATATGCCCTTGGCAAGGTATTGAACGGCCCTGGCAGCGTGAGGCAAAATGATGTATCATCACAAGTTCTTAAGTGATGGTTGTCGGTTAGAGAATCTCCCACATATGTATTTTGTATTCTTATATACACAGAGTTATTTATATTTTTATATACACACAGAGTTTATATTGTATTTTTGCATACATACAGAGTTATTATTGTATTTCTAAATACACAAAGTTGTTTTCCATGTTTTAAAATTTTTTCTTTATATTGCATTTATATTATTGCTTTATATTGAAATGAGTTAAGTTAACTTAAGTTGAGCCGAGGTATGTTCTTTCAGTTCATTTCAAGCTTATGTCTTGTTTTAGAATTCCCCTCGCATGCTCGTACATTCAATGTACTGATGCCATTTGGCATGCATCGTTATTATGATGTAGATACAGGTAACCAGGATCAGCATCCAGCGCATCGTTGATTCTAGTTGAGCTTCAGAGTTGTTGGTGAGCCTCATTACTTCCGGAGGACTCCTTTTATTACTTTATCAATTAGTCCATTAGGATGTCGTGGGTCTTGTCCAGACATCCATCTCAGTTGTTAGAGGCTTCATAGACAGTTAGTTGATGTTAGTTCATGAGTCTTTGCTTTCCATTTCAGTTATGCTCTAGACTTGAGTTGCCACTTTGGCCAGTGAATGTTTATTTATAATACATTCTCAGTTATCTTTGAGCTTTCAGTTTACTTTTAAAGTACATTTATGTTGAGTAAATTCTTACGCTAAGACTTAAGCTAGGCCAAGGGTTTTGCTTGGGGCCAGCAATGGTTCTCGAGTGCCAGCCACGCCCAGGGTGTAGGCTCGGGGTGTGACAAACTTGGTATCAGAGCACAAAGTTCAAGAGTCTTAGGGAGTCTATGAAGCCGTGTCTTTAGACTCCTAGTTATTGGTGTGAAGCGCGCCACATCTATAATTAGGAGGCTACAACATTTTAGGAACTATCTCACTTATTTCATACTCATTTCGTTCGATAGATTGTATCTCTATAAAAGTCTCTTTCTAACACGTGCTTGCGCATGTCTTTCAGATCATGCCTCCACGAAGAGCTGTCAGGGGTCGTCCCGCTAGAAGGAATGTTGAATCATAGGAACAAGGGGTACCTAATGCACCAGAAGTGCAACCCCAAGGAGAGGTCACCAATCCTTAGTTCTATGAGGCCATCCGGATGTTAAGTCAAGTTGTGACCAATCAAGTTGGACAGAGAGAGAATCGACTGGAAGTTGCTGATACTTCAAGGATCTGTGAGTTCTTAAGGATGAATCCTCCAAGCTTCACTAGTTCAAGTATCACTAAGGATCCAGAAAACTTTGTTGAAGAGCTTCAGAAGGTTTTTGAGATCATGCACGTTGCTGATGGTGAGAGGGTGGAACTAGCTGCATACCAAATGAAGGGTATCGCTAGAATCAGGTTTGATCAGTGGAAGAAGAATAGAACTTAAGGTGCACCACTTGTGAGTTGGGCGTTGTTTGAGGAGTTCTTTTTGGGGTGTTTCTTTCCCCGTGAACTGAGAGAAGCAAAGGTACGAGAATTACTTACTCTTAAGAAGGAATCTATGAGTGTTCATGAGTACAGCCTGAAGTACACCCAACTTTCCCGCTATGCTCTGGAGATGGTTGCTGACATGGGGGCAGGATGAGTTTATTCGTTGTTGGGTTGTCTCGACTGTCAAGTAAGAAAGGCAAGGAAGCTATGCTGATAGGGGATATGGACATAGCGAGGCTAATGATCCATGTGCAACAAGTTGAGGAGGATAAGTTGAGGGATAGAGAAGAGTTTAAGAATAAGAGGGCTGAGACATCATGGAATGAGTCCGGGCAGCAAAAGAGTAATGCAAACCGGTCTTCCTTCCAACATAAACAAAAGGGACCTGTTCCATCATCTGCTAGTGCACCTGCACCAAGAAACATAGGTGAGTTCCAAAATCAGAATTCCCAGAATTTCAAAGCTAGACCTGCACATTCTCAAGGTAGTATGGAACAAGGGGGTACTAAGACTCCTGTATGTTCTAAGTATGGTAGGAGCCACTCAGGGGTGTGTCGTGATGGCTCCAATGGTTGCTTCAAGTATGGTCAGAATGGTCATTATATGAAAGAGTGTCCTAAGAACAGGCAAGGTAATGGTAATGGGGGCAATAGAGACCAATCTTCTTCAGTTGCTCCACCAGACAGAGCTGCATCTAGAGGAGCTACTTCAGGGGCAGGCGGAGAAGCAAACTATCTTTATGCTATCACTAGTCGCCAAGAGCAAGAGGATTCGCCAGATGTTGTCACTGGTATGATCCAAGTCTTTAACTTTGATGTTTATGCTTTGCTAGATCCAGGAGCGAGTCTATCTTTTGTGACTCCTTATGTTGCGATGAATTTTGATGTTCTTCCTAAGCAACTTTTATAGCCCTTCAATGTTTCCACACCTGTTGGTGAGTCTATTCTAGCAGAGAGAGTTTATCATGATTATACAATTTTCGTCAATCACAAGAGCACCATGGCTGATTTAGTTGAGTTAGACATGATAGATTTTGATGTCATTCTAGGTATGGACTGGCTTCATGCCTGTTATGCATCAATAGATTGTAGAACTCGAGTAGTCAAGTTCTAGTTTTTCAAGGAACCAGTTATAGAGTGGAAGAGTAGTTCAGCAGTGCGTAAGGGTCATTTTATTACGTATCGTAGGGTGAGGAAGTTAGTTTCCAAAGGATGTGTCTATCACTTAGTCCGAGTTAATGACTCTAATGTTGAGATACCTCCTATTCGGTCAGTTCCAATAGTAAAAGAGTTTCCAGAAGTCTTTCCAGATGATCTTCCCGGAGACCCTCCGAAGAGAGAAATAGACTTTGGTATAGATATTCTCCCTGATACTCATCATATCTCTATTCCACCATGTAGAATGGCACCAGCATAGTTGAAAGAGTTAAAGGAGCAGTTGAAAGACCTCCTTGAGAAAGGTTTTATTCAACCAAGTGTCTCACCTTGGGGCGCTCCGGTCTTATTTGTGAGAAAGAAGGATGGTTCTCTTAGAATGTGTATAGATTACTGTCAGTTGAACAAGGTTACTATCAAGAATAAGTATTCTCTTCCGAGAATTGATGATCTCTTCGATCAACTTCAGGGTGCTTCTTGTTTTTCTAAGATAGACCTCAGATCAGGCTACCATCAGTTGAAAGTAAGGGAATGTGATATTCCAAAGACAGCATTCAGGACCCGTTATGGTCAATATGAGTTCCTGGTCATGTCGTTCGGTTTAACCAATGCACCTGCAGCGTTCATGGACCTTATGAATAGAGTATTCAAGCCTTATTTAGATATGTTTGTTATCGTATTCATTGATGACATACTAATCTATTCGAGGAATGAGAAAGATCATGCTAGTCATCTCAGAGTAGTTCTCCAAACTTCAAAGGATAAGGAGTTATATGCTAGGTTTTATAAATGTGAATTCTGCTTGAATCTGTGGCATTCTTAGGCCATATTTTTTTGGTGATGAAATTAGAGTTGATACTCAGAAAATAGAGGCAGTGCAGAATTAGTCTAGACCCACATCTCTAACTGACATTAGGAGTTTATTGGGATTGGCTGGATATTATAGAAGGTTCGTCGAGGGATTTTCATCTCATTTGACTAAGTTGAATCAGAAAAAAGTGAATTTTCAATAGTCTGAATCTTGTGAGAAAAGCTTTCAGAAATTGAAAAAGAGGTTGACTACTGCCCCAATATTGACCTTACCAGAGGGTACGCAAGGTTTTGTAGTGTATTGTGATGCGTCTAAAGTTGGTTTGGGTTGTGTGTAAATGCAGAATGGCAAAGTTACAGCTTATGCCTCCAGACAACTTAAGGTTCATGAGAAGAATTACCCAACCCATGATCTAGAGTTGGATGTCGTAGTATTTTCTTTGAAAATATGGCGTCACTATCTTTATGGTGTTCATGTGGATGTGTTCACCGATCACAAGAGTCTTCAGTATGTGTTTAGTCAGAAATAACTTAATCTCAAATAGAGGAGGTGGTTAGAGTTACTCAAGGATTATGATATATATATTCTCTATCACCCAGGTAAGGCTAATATGGTTGTTGATGCTTTGAGTAGGTTGTCTATAGGTAGTACCGCCCATGTTGAGGAAGAAAAGAGAGAGTTAGCGAAAGATGTGCACAGACTTGCACGATTAGGAATTTGACTAATGGATTCAACAGAAGGATGAGTAGTGGTGATGAATGGGGCTGAATCATCATTAGTGTCAGAAGTGAAAGAGAAGCAAGACCAAGATCCTATATTGCTTGAATTGAAGGAAAATGTTCATAAGCAAAAAGTGATGGCTTTTGAACAAGGGAGAGATAGTGTATTGAGATATCAAGGTAGGTTGTGTGTACCAAGGGTGGATGAACTCCAAGAGAGGATCATGGAGGAAGCTCATAGCTCTAGATATTCTATCCATCCGGGTTCCACCAATATGTATCGTGATTTGAGAGAAGTATATTAGTTGAATAGTATGAAGAAAGATATTGTTGAGTTCGTTGCTAAATGCCCGAATTGTCAACAAGTTAAAGTAGAGCAACAAAGGCCCGGTGGTATGGCTCAGAATATAGAACTTCCAGAATGGAAGTGGGAGATGATTAATATGGACTTTATTATAGGTTTACCACAGTCTCGCAGGCAACATGATTCAATTTGGGTGATTGTAGATAGAATGACTAAATCAGCCCATTTCTTGCCAGTAAAGACTACCCATTCAGCAGAAGATTATGCTAAGTTGTATATTAAAGAGGTAGTCAGACTACATGGAGTTCCAGTGTCTATTATTTCAGATAGAGGTGCCCAATTTACTGCATAATTTCGGAAGTCATTCAAGAAAGGCTTGCGTTCAAAGGTGAACTTGAGTACTGCTTTTCATCCTCAGACAGATGGTCAAGCAGAGTGTACTATTCAGACTTTAAAAGATATGTTGAGGGCCTGTGTGATTGATTTCAAGGGTAATTGGGATGATCACTTACCTCTCATAGAGTTTGCTTACAACAATAGTTACCATTCTAGCATCCAGATGGCTCCTTATGAAGCTCTTTATGGGAGAAGATGTAGATCTCCTATTGGATGGTTTGAAGTTGGTGAAGCTGGGTTGATAGGACTAAACTTAGTTCATCAAGCTATGGAGAAGGTGAAAGTTATTCAAGAGAGATTGAAAACAGTGCATAGTCATCAGAAATCCTATACGGATGTTAGGAGAAGAAACTTAGAGTTTGAAGTAGATGATCGGGTTTACTTGAAAGTTTCACCCATGAAGGGTGTTATGAGGTTTGGTAAGAAGGGGAAACTTAGTCCCCGGTATATTAGCCCTTAAAGAATATCCAAGAGGATTGGCAATGTAGCTTATGAGTTAGAGCTACCACAAGAGTTAGCAGCGGTTCATTTGGTATTCGACATCTCCATGTTGAAAAAGTGCATGGGTGATCCTTCACTTATCATACCTACTGAAGATATTGGTATCAAGGATAGCTTATCTTATGAGGAGATTCCTGTTCAGATTCTAGATCGCCAAGTTCACAAGTTGAGAACGAAAGAGGTAGCATCAGTCAAAGTTTTATGGAGAAATCAGTTTGTTGAGGAAGCTACTTGGGAAGCTGAGGAGGATATGAAGAAGAGATACCCACATCTCTTCGAATCCGGAGAAGTTCTAAATTAAGGTACTAATCATTTTCTTGGCATTTATTTTAAGCTGGCATGTTGTATTTACATTTTGCTTGTTGGGTGTTTAAGCTAGATGTTAGATGTTACCCCTTAGCCTACTAAGAGTAATATCATTTGAGGATGAATGTTCCCAAGAGGTAGATATTGTAACACCCCGCTATTTGAAAGAACATGAATTAGAAAGAAACCGTTTTTGGAAATAATCAAATTTGAAAAGTTTGACGAAGTTAAGTAAAGTATGAGTTTTGGGTCAACTTCAAATGACTATAACTCCTAGAAAATTATGAGTTATATGAGCTACAAGATACCGTAGGAAAGATCTTTGATTTATCTTTCCAACGCCACTGAGTTTGCTCAATTTCGAGTTTGTATGAGGTAGATATGCCCATTTGAAGTTGCGATGTCTAGATAAGGAAAGTCAAAATTGGATTTTAGAAAGGTATTATGGTCTTTTCACTACCCAATTAATTAAATTCATTTTTTGTAATTAAGTTGGGGTCTAAACTGATTGGGATCAGTTTACGCTTCATAAAAATAAGTTAGGGTTTTGAGAGAAGAGAAAATAAGAGGAGAAAAGAGGAGAAAAAGTTTAGAATCGTCGCGTTCTTGAAGATTTGCTTGTGGATTTCACCAAGGGTTGATCCCTACGAGGTATGTGAGTTCACATAGCATTGGGTTTTTTCACCCACGCGCCAAACATGTTTATTTCAGGGTGAATTCGTCCTTAAAAGGTTGGAAGTTTGATGTTCTTGATGTGTGCTCTTGAATATGCTTTCGTTCTTGAATTGGGCTGAGATTGATGAGATCTTGAGATAATTGTGTCAATTTTTAGAGTTGTTTGAATTAGCTTCTCGTGTACATATACTGGGTATCTGAATCTAAAGAGAAGTTGAGAAAAAGAATCGAATTTAGGCGAATTGGGGTTAGAAAACAAAGAAGGAAAAAGTCGGGCTAATCTGGCAACCAAGTCCGCGTTGCAGACCTTCCTCCCTATTTAAAAGAAATTTTCTCTGCATCTCGGAGAGGTCACAGACCCTTCTGCCTCAAAATTTATTTCACGACCAAATATTTAAATGCATCTCTGCGTCGCGGACTTGCATCCATATAGTGATTTCTTGATCGTTTCTCATGTTTAACTATCTAAAAATATTCCTAAACATCACGAGATCTTTCCTATCACATATCACAACCTTGAATCCATCAATTTCAAATTCAAGGAAAGTTAAGAGCCAAGTCTAGAGAGTTCTTAGAGTCCCTTCAAAAGTCTTTTGCAAATGCTTTAAACTTGTTTTAAGACTTGAGTTTTGAGTTGAGTAAAGAGTAAAGAGTGAAGTTCATTTCTTCAAAAGAGTATATGGGGACTATGTATTCCCAAAGATTAAATGTTCTCACATTTAAACAAGAAAGGAAACACCGATTTCCAACAGAGCCTTTGAGCTAGTTTTCAGTAAAGAGTAAATGCTTTCACAATTAAGCAAGAGAGGAAACTTTGATTTCCAAGAGAGCCTTTGAGCTATGTTTTTGAGAAATAATCTCAAACTACAAGAAGAAGTTATGTTTTTTTAACATATGAGCTAGTTATATTTAGGGAGTAGTATTGAGCACCAATATAGGGGAGAGTTCAGACAACTCACAAGCCACATAAACCATGTAGTCATCATGGGTAGAAAAGGGTCATACTTTTTAGATGATTCCTTAGTGCTTTTTAGCATAGACTAGTGGATCCACTTAGTAGTTAGGTTCTATGTCCTTGGCAAGGTATAGGACGACCCTGGCAGCGTGAGGCAAAATGTTGTATCATCGCATAGCTATTAATTGATGGTTGTCGATTAGAGAAACTCCCACAGAAGCATTTTGTATTATTATATACACAGAGTTATTTGTATTTTTATATACACACAGAGTTTATATTGTATCTTTGCATACATACAGAGTTATTATTGTATTTCTAAATACACAGAGTTGTTATCCATGTTTTAAAAGCTTTTCTTTATATTGCATTTATATTATTGCTTTATATTGAAATGAGTTAAGTTGAGTTGAGTTGAGCCCAGGTATGTTCTTTCAGTTTCTTTCAAGCTTATGTCTTATTTTAGAATTCCCCTCGCATGCTGTACATTCAATGTACTGATGCAATTTCGCTTGCATCGTTGTTATGATGCAGATATAGGTAACCAGGATCAGCATCCAGCGCATCGTTGATTCTAGTTGAGCTTCAGAGTTGTTGGTGAGCCTTCTTGCTTCCGGAGGACTCTTTTTATTGCTTTATCAGTTAGTCCATTAGGATGTCGTGGGTCTTGTCCCGACGTCTATCTTAGTTGTTAGAGGCTTCATATACAGTTAGTTGATGTTAGTTCATGAGTCTTTGCTTTCCATTTCAGTTATGATTGAGACTTGAGTTGCCACTTTGGCCAGTGAATGTTTATTGATAATACATTCTCAGTTATTTTTGAGCTTTCAGTTTACTTTTAAAGTACATTTATGTTGAGTAAAGTCTTCCGCTAAGATTTAAGACAGTCCAAGGGTTTCGCTTGGGGCCGGTAATGGTTCTCGAGTACCAGCCACGCCCAGGGTGTAGGCTCGGTGCGGGACAATATTCTTCGAAGTTCATCCCCAATATCCAAAGGATTTCTTCATAGATTTCGTCACCAGGTATGTGGGATTTCACTAGTGGGTTCCTTTCATCCACTAGGTCCCTAGAATTCAGTCACTTCCTTGATTCTACATAGCTTGTTTAGACCTAGGGTTTGTAAAATTTTGGAAATTTGTTGTCATTTCTTTTTCTATAGAATCCACAGTCTAAATATCATGTTTTCTAGGAAAGTTTGCTTAATTCCTTGTATAAAACTCAGAACCCTAGTTTGTGTAAATTCTCTTAGTTCATGAATTATACTTGCTAGGTCAGTTAAACACAAAATCATGCTCCAGATTTTGAATGTCACATTCTTAGTATATAAATGTTGCATTCTAAGTTAGCATGTCAGTATTTTGATCTATTCAGTATTTAGTGCATTTTAACTTCATCAATATTCAGTTGGGAGTAGACTTAGCACCGAGTTGGACTAGGGTTCAGCGTACCCTCAAAGTCCTAGAACTACGTGCCAACGTAGGTTCAGAAGTCCCCTATGTTGGGCATATATTTTAGTGATCACGCCACATTCATGCCTTTATACCCATGGCAAGGTATATTGGGTCCTCTCAACGGGGCGTATACATCGGACAGTCATGCCTCTATACCCCTGGCAAGGTATATTGGGTCCTCTATATGGGGCGTATACATCGAACCGACGTTTAGCTCACGTGGTTTATGTCGGTTAATAGTAGCTCCCACTGTCAGACTCTTAGTGCATTGACCAGGTTCTAAGCATTTATATCAGTATACAGTTCACCATGTTATCTTCATGATTATTACTTGGTCATTGCATTCATTTTAGTTTTTCAGTTATATTTTTGTATCTATATCTCTACTCATATTACATCATTGCTTAGTTATGTATTGTTCAGCTTATATATCTTTTATTCAACTTAGTATCGATATCATGCATGCTCAGTACATTCCAAGTACTGATGCATACTCTACGCTACATCCTTTCATGATGTAGGTTCTGGTACTCTCATCCAGATCACACTTAGATCGATTCTCGATTCAACTTCAGCAGCTTCAGTAGTCAGACCTCATACTTCGAGGACAATAGACATGCTTTCATATTAGTCTTTATTTTCAATTTTCATTCTTGTTAGAGTTAGCTGGGGCATGTCCCAGTAACTCAACTTAGTTAGAGGCTTTTCAGACATAGTAATAGATTCATCTTGAGTTGTTAAGTGGTTGTTTTAGTCTTCACTAAAACACTTATGTTATGTTATATTATTATTCAGATTAGTTGGGCTTGTTCCTCTTCAAATATCAGTTGATTTAACTTCTGCTTAGTTCATTTACTTAGTAATTTTTCAATATGCTTATGATATGCCAGACTCAGGGTTAGCTTGGGGTCACTTGTGATCCTATGTCTCGTGTTACGTCAAGGGGATTGCCTCGGGGAGTGACAAAATTGGTATCAGAGCATTATGTTCAAGAATCCTAGGATGTCTGAAAGGTGCACTAAGTAGGGTCTCTTTCATGGGTGTGAAGCGCTCCACACCAATGAAGGAGAGGCCATTAAGTGTTCTAGGAAATACTTCCCTTCTTTCTTTTCCAACTCGTGATATAGAGTATGAACTCTATTTAATCTCCTTCTAACTCCTACTCTTCGCAATTCAGAAAATGCCTCCCAGAAGAGTTAACGTCAGGAATCAGCCAACAGCTCCAATCGACCCGTTGAATGAGCAAGTCACTCATGCCGAGTTTAGGGCTTCTTTCCAAGTGCTTGCTCAGGCCATGACCGCCTAGGTTAATCAGCAGGCTGTGGCCCTAGCTCCATCACAGACTAACACTGCTACATCAAGAATCTGAACTTCACTTGGATGAACACTCCAAAGTTTCATGGGTCTAAGTCAAAAGAGGATCCACAAGGGTTTCTCGGCCACATACAGAAGGTAACAAATATTATGGGTGCTCTTCAGTCGAGCGTGCAGATTTAGCCGCCTATCAGTTGAAGGGAGTGGCCTACACTTGGTACCAACAGTGGGAGGATTACAAGCCTTCTATTTAGATGTTTATGTGTTGTTAGAACCAGGGGCTACTCTTTCTTTTGTAACTTCTTATATAGCAGTAAAATTCAGTGTCAATCCAAAAACTCTCTCAGAACCCTTCTCAGTCTCTACTCCAGTTGGTGACCTACTTATAGCTAGACGGGTCTACAGAAATTGCCTTGTCATAGTTTTCCAGAAAGTCACCTCAGCAGACCTTGTAAAGTTAGAAATGGTCGATTTTGATATTATTCCAGGCATGGATTGGTTACATTCATGTTATGCCTCAGTCGATTGTAGAACTAGGATCGTTCAAATTCACTTTCCAAACGAGCCAGTCTTAGGATGGAAGGGTAGTAGTTCAGTGCCTATAGGTCGATTTATCTCTTACCTTAAGGCTAGGAAAATGATTTCCAAAGGGTATATCTATCATCTCGTTTGGGTTAAGGATTCAAACTCCAAAACCCCTACTTTTGAGTCAGTCCCCGTAGTAAATGAGTGTCCAGAAGTGTTCCCAGACGATCTTCTTGGAGTTCCTCCCGAAAGGGAAATCGACTTTGAAATAGATCTCCTTCCAGATACCCAGCCCATTTCGACTCCTCCTTACAGAATGGCTCCAGCCGAGCTTATGGAATTGAAAAAGCAGTTGAAAGACCTTCTAGATAAGGGCTTCATCAGACCCAGCATCTCTCCATGGGGTTCTCCAGTGTTGTTCATACTCAAAAAACAGAGTTCTCTCAGGATGTGCATTGACTATCGTCAGTTGAACAAAGTCACAATCAAGAATAAGTATCCAATCCACAGGATTGATGACTTGTTCAACAAACTTCAGGGTGCTAGTTGTTTTTCTAAGATAGACCTCACATTCGGCTATCAATAGATTAGAGTCAGAGGAAGTGAAATCTCGAGGACAGCATTCAGGACTCACTATGGTCATTATGAATTTATTTTTATGTCTTTCGGACTAAAAAATGCTCCTGCAGCTTTCATGGACTTGATGAACAGGGTGTTCAAACAGTATTTGGACTTGTTTATTATCGTTTGTATTGATGATATCCTCATTTATTCTCGGAGTGAGGAGGAGCGTGCGACTCATCTGAGATTTGTTCTGTAAACTCTCAAAGATCGCCAGCTATTCGCTAAGTTCAGCAAATGTGAATTCTGGTTACCGTCCGTCGCTTTCCTTGGTCATGTGGTATTCAGCGAAGGGATCCGAGTGGATTCTCAGAAAATCAAGGAACTGAAACACTGGCCCAGACCCACCTCTCCAACTGATATCAAAAGTTTCTTGGGTTTGGTCGGTTATTATGGGAGATTTGTTGAAGGATTTTCATCCATAGCTTCCCCATTGACCATGTTGACTCAGAAGAATGTCAAATTTCAATGGTCAGATGAGTGTGAGAAAAGCTCCTCAGAACTGAAGACTAGGTTGACTACAACTCCTGTCTTGACTCTACCAGATGGTTCCGACGGTTATGTGATTTATTGTGATGCCTCCAAGGTCCGCCTAGGTTGTGTGTTGATGTAGCGAGGTAAGGTAATAGCTTATGCTTCTAGACAACTTAGGGTCTACGAGAAGAATTACCCAACTCATTACGGGTTTACCTCGTACTCGCAGATAGCATGACTCCATTTGGGTGATAGTGGATAGAGTAACTAAGTTCGCTCACTTCTTGGTTGTCAAGACTATAGATTCAGCGAAGGACTATGCCAAACTCTACAACAATGATATGGTCAGGTTGCATGGGATCCCCTTGTCTATTATCTCAAATAGAGGTCATCAATTTACCTCTCATTTCTAGAAATCATTTCAGAAAGGTCTTTGTACTCAGGTATATCTCAGTACAATATTTCATCCACAGACGGATGGTCAGGCAGAGCGTACCATTCAGACCTTAGATGACATGTTGAGATCTTGCTGATCGATTTCAAGGGTATTTGGGATGATCACCTACCTCTTATAGAGTTCGCCTATACTAATAGCTTCCATTCCAGTATTTAGATGGCCCCGTATGAGGCACTATATGGGCGAAGATGCATGTCCCCAATTGGTTGGTTTGAAGTAGGTGAAGCATCCTTTATTGGACCAGATTCAGTTCATGAGGCTATGGACAAAGTCTTTGTCCCTTAATTTTTTTAAGAGTTTGTGGAAGGATGTTTGCCATCTTTTCTTAATGGAGGTCTCTTCCACCAACACCTTGTCTTCCTAATGCTTGATGCATATTTCAATTCGCGATATTTGATCTCTCTTACTTTCTTGATCCTTCAAAATTTCCTATCCCCATCTTTGGCCTCTAACTCGACACATAAGAATTGAAAGCAGGCATTTTTGAAGTAGTAATTGCTAACTTGGCTTGTGTGTTTATCATCTTATAGACTTTTTTAAGTGTCAGCTTCTTTTCCTCATCCACGCACTCCACCAAAATTTTAGAGACAACGTTATTTTCTTCAACTTTTCCCTAGACTTCTATGTTTCACCACCTATCTCATTGATGACCATCAAAGTTACCCCTCGATACCCCTAGCACCTTTGTAGCCGCTTCCCTAATGAAATTGGTTGTCTTATCTCATGTGTTTCTAACATCCTCGCTACTAATCCAGGCCTTTATACCAATCAACTTCTCCTCCATCTTCGTAGAAAGAGTAGGGTCAAGTCACCCAATTCAATCCTCATTCGGTCATATAGGGTTTTCTCCTGCTATTCCTCTTAATCTCAGAGTCCATCACCAAAAGCTTGTGTTGGCTAATAAGACTGTAACTTAAAATAACATTTCTATCCTTACAAAGTCCTTTATCACCCTTTCTAAGAAGCAAGTTATCTAAGTATTTGTAATAACTCTGAAATGGGAAAGTTTACCTAGAAAGGGAAAGAGAATTTTTGGCTACTACTTCAGACCTACGAGATCATCTACGGTTTGTTGAAGCCTCTACGGGTCATAGGTGGCACTCGTAGGAACTAAGTTAAGTTTTGGGAAAATTCAAGTCCTAGTAAATTGATCTACGGTTGACCAGGATGAGTCGTGGGATCGCCTACGGGGCATAGGAAGTGTCCGTAGAAGTGATCCTGGCTTAGTAAAAATTTTGACTCAAAGTTGAGGTCTACGGATAGGGTCCACAGATTGTAAAAGGTCGACGATCCGTTGGAAAGGTTTCGTGGGATGTGGGTTAAATGTTGGGTTTCTAGAAATTGATAATGTGGTTGACCAGTACAGACCAGAGAGTCCTCCGACAGATTTTAATTAGGGTGATTTGGTCTTTTCCTATCCACCTAACCTCTAAACTATGTTATTTTGAACCTATAACTGCCCCTTTAACTGAATTAACCCTTCAAAAGTACCTCATTCTATCATTTACACTCAAATCCCCAAATTCCCTCCAAGTTCATTCCCTCCAATTCTCTTTCAAGCTCCAAGGTGAAAGCTAGGGTTTGAAGGTTCAGGGTCACAATCTCAATCTTTTTCTTAGGATTTGATTATCAAGGTTTTTGGGAATCCCAAATGGATCTCTTCCATCTATTAGGTAACAATAGAACTTCAATATCCAATTCAATTTCACCCAATCAATCAGGGTTTATGTCAATCTCCATGCATCCTTTTGATTATGATTCAATTGATGTTATTTTATCTTATTATGCATGATTTAACCTAATTATATGATTTGAATCTGACTTCATATAGACCCATGATTTATTCTTTGATTTTCACCTATGAAGTATAAACTACGATCATGAATTGATAAGGGATTTAATGCATATTTTATGAAAGGAAGAAGTTATGATTTAAGGATGATTTTAATTGAAGTATCAATGTTTTGTAAAAAAAATTCTCACAATTTGAAAGGAAATCATGATTTTAGATTCATAGAAAGGTGAGTGTCTATTATGAAAAAGTTTATGAAATCATGGTTTTCAAAGGAGCTACTCTTAT
This sequence comes from Solanum etuberosum, assembly GCA_029582245.1. NCBI lineage: Eukaryota > Viridiplantae > Streptophyta > Magnoliopsida > Solanales > Solanaceae > Solanum > Solanum etuberosum. The sequence continues at coordinate 4,301 of JAJONR010005446.1, read as the reverse complement.
ACGATTTTATGACTTGAATTGGTATTTTGATTATTTTCTTTCCTAACATTATGCTTTAATAATTGACTTTTTCTACTCCGTTGGGATTTTACTTAGCACCGAGAGGACTTCAAGGTGGAGGCCCAAATAGGGTAGTTTCTAGTAGCAATATCTAGTTCCAAACTACGTGACCCCGTAGGTTGTCTTAAATGACTTAGCTAGTGGATCCACATAGCCTAAATGAATGATATGGAGTTCTACCTTGGCAATTAGACTCCCTCTTTTTGGTGTAAGGGTTACACAAAATTTCATGTAATAGCTCACATGGTTTATCGTTAGTGAAAGCTAATATCCCACAAAAAAACTATGATTTTTCTTTAAAGCTTTCATTATACCTTTTTATTAATGCATGACCTTGTCTGATGTCTATAATGACTTTGTTTTCTAAGATTTTAAACGTCTTACTTGGTCATGAATTACATGTGTTAAGCCTACTATAATATCATGTCTACATTTACCATTTTCCCACACATAGTACATTTCGTGTACTGATGCATACTTGTATCTATATTATCTCATAATATATGGTTCGACCCTCCTTCTTCTCCCGTTCATGGATAGCTTGGATTGCTAATAGCTATTGGATTGGTGAGTCCTAATACTCTGAGGGAAAAGCCATGAAGACCATTTATTTCTTTTATTCTTTACACTTGAGACTTTTACATGGTGTATGGGTTATATCCCAACTAATTCTATGTTGTTTTAGAAGGGCTTTGTCACGACATAATTATGATTCTGCACTTATGTTCAAACTCTCTTTTATGATATGAGACAACTTACTTAAACCCTCTTATTGTATATTCTATTGTGTTTCATGTATTTCAAGTGGCTTGTGTAAGGCCTCTCGGGGTCCTATATGTCATGTGACGTCTAGAATTTACTTTGGGTCATGACAGTATTAACTACCATGCTATGAAAGGTAACCAATTGGCTCTCCCTCTTTGGAACGCACAAGCTAGCAATTATATTACTAACTCAAAAGCTTTTACAAAATCCAAAATTGAAGCTCTACTTCCATTCATCTCCCAAAAAAACAAAGGCTTTGGGAAATCATCAAAGCTACTACAAATTGCCTCAATATGGAAATTTAAACTCGTCCACATCCTGGGCCTTGATACCTACCCATTTGGTCTCTTGGACATAAACTATATTTATCTTTCTCTTTTAGAGAGTCTTCAGCTTTATGGAGTTTTTTCGTTCATGACCCTATGTTCCATGACCCTATGCCTTCAGTTTAGGAAACTTCATTACCCAGTTACCACTACTTTCCCTTGCCTCCGGCCTCAACCGAAGACATGACCTTAGTCCACATCGTTCACCAAAGCCACTAGGGAGATGTAAGCTAAATAAGATGTAAAAGGAATAGAAATCTACTAGAACTACTTAAACAAGCGTAGAGTCTAGGACTAATTCACTATACTAATAATTGATGAAAAGCAAGAAATAATATAATGAATGAATAAAAGAAATCAGCCCTAGAATATGTGTACACCCAGTATACTAACACAAGACGACCCACACGATTTATGCAATATATGATACTATGGATCAAGAGACAGTGAGATATGCAATAGTATACTAACACAAGAGATCACCAATTAGACAAGAAAGATATATTTGAACACTAGCTCGGAAAAATAACTCTAAATGTGCATATACCAATGGAAACAAATCTTCAAACCAAAATACAAGCTAACATATTTGGAATAAATCAAAAATAAGAGAAAATTTGAACGTAGGGGTTATGAAAACGAGTCTTAATACTAGTAGAAAATAAATCATTGAATCTAAGAAATAAAATTATGAATGGTAGCTGATCAAATGTAAGAATACAATGAAAATTGAAAAGGTACATGATGGATCGACAATATTATGTAATAAATGAAAATATTGCAGGAGCTCAATCAGAACCTTTTTTGTGTAGCAAATGTTGAAGAAACAAGAAACCTGATATTTTTTTATCGCATGAAGTCACCAGAGGTTTTCCGAAAGTCTCCAAAAGCTTCTATTCCAGTTTTAACCGGAACCTTGTCACTTGTGTCTGGCTCAAAATATTTCCTGCAAATAGAAAAGAAATAGAAAGAAAAGATAGTAAAGACTAAGGAAAGGGAATCCCAAATAGTGTGGGTCACGGGAGATACAACGAAAGTCGTTGGAGTAGGACAAGATCCAATCAAGTTATCATCTGGAAAGGTAGTAGAAAGAAGAAGAAAATATATAAGAGAGAGAATAAAGCAATAAGAGGTCTGGGTTTCTAGGCCATGGGAGTCACCGGTGGCGGCACAACTAGCAACTGCGCGAACAAACAACCTTAACAGATGTGGATGGAGAGGTCTCAGTCACCGGTGAGAGTAGCTACGGCAAAGAAAGTGGCAGAGATGGTGGGCACAATACGGTGTGGTGGCAGATATTACAATTAATCCTTGAACCCTGAAGCAAAAAAAGAAAGATAAATCTCCATTGTACTTCTATGCTAAAAATAAAAAATAAAAATGAAAATATATTTTTGTCATAATGGACAAGTAATAGTGAACGGTGAGAGTACTTAGATTGAACTAGTGTTTAGTACTTTCTTATATACCAACAAAGGAATGAAGATTTAGAATAAGGGAAGAAAATTTTTATAATACTCGAGTTTCTAGGTATACAACTATATATTTTTAATTGAAATAATTTGATGCAAATAGTTAATGGGATACTAAGAATTACATATTGTTCATACTCACAAAAATAAATCAAACTAAAGCCTTCTTCATTAACTGAGAAGTTACATTTAAGGGTCAATTTCAAAAAAAAAAAAATACCTTTGTATACATTCTCATATTAGATGTGTTTTCAAAATAAAAATTGCATATTAACACAAATTTCATCTTTAATCATTCAATCAACTATGTTTCAACTAGAGACACAGCACATATAAATTAATCATATATATTCAGAAAAGTAATTATTTAGAAAATTATTTTGCCAACTCAGCTCTAGAAAATAAAAGCATATGTCAATATATAATTTTCAAGAGCACCTAACTATGGAGAGAATAATTTTGAACATAGACAAAGCATACATACCATTAATCATAATATAAACATAGAATATCCAAAAATATCTAGCACATGCAAAAAATAATTAGAGAAAATATAGGTAAACCAAAGCATAATGTCATACAACACACATAGGCAGTAGCAGAGAACAGAGAAACAAAACAATGGAAAGACATCCTGATATCTTAGGTTATTACATGTATCAAAAAAAGAATACATCAACAAGAAAAACTCTCTAGAGGAATTGAAAATTCCATAACCTCATCTTGACGAGCATCGTTTGAGCTTCTAGATGGTCATCATCACCGTAAAAAGAAAAATCAAGATGATCTATAGTACGAGAAAGAACACACTCTGAAATCTATTTAGGGGATTGATACTTACTATGAGATATCTTAGATGAGACATTTATACATGGAATAACTGAAGAAGGTATCAACAATAACAGATCTGGGGAGAAATCACCTTGGGAGGTTGAATCGAAACTGAAAATGTGAGGAGGAAAGCAACATCGATAGGGTTTTGCAGATGTATACAGAGAAAGATAGAGAAACTTCAGTATGTTTTTTTCAAATATATACTTGAATTCTTTTGGGCTAGGTATTTTTTGGGCCTGGTCACTATTTTATGCTGCTTTAATTGTGGACTAGAATATTTGGACCCATTTTTTTGTTTTGTTTAATCTTTGATTTTAATACAGATAAAGTTGGTCCATTGACCAAATTTAATTTCAAAATTATCTCAAATTGATATCACGAGATGATTATAAAAAATTCTATATATCCAGTATTCTCTTTTCAACAGTACATTATACGCACATTACAAACACCATAATATTTATAGACTGAATTTGTGCACTAACCATCAATGTACCACAATTCTTATGGCTGATAATGATTTACAAGAAATATTTACATAAGTGGAAATACATCATGTCACCAATGTAAGAAAAAGTTTCAAAAAAGACAAATTTTATGTTTATCAATTTCGATAGATACAAAATTCAGAAGCATTATTACCTTAAGGTTGTGATCACCATGAAAAACCTAGGCAGTACGTGATATATTTTTTAATTATTCCAACATTTTATAGAGAATTCTTCAGTACTCTAATTGCTCCTTTTTGGTATAGTTATGCATGTTGGCTAATTCAATATATATATATATATATATATATATATATATATATATATATATACTCTCTTTTTTTGCAAACTGAAAG
>JAJONR010005445.1:0-32703 GCA_029582245.1 Solanum etuberosum | reverse complement strand
GGGTCGAGCTCGCCGAACCACTCGGCGGTTCGCCGAGTCCCCCTAGATCACCTTAATTTCATGATTTAAGTGATTTTGGTTCTATAACTTTCGGTGAGAAGTTTGAGATCGCCGATTGCACTCGGTGACTCGCCGAAAGTCTTCCTTGTTTACCGCTCCCTGTGGGATTCGACCCCAACTCATTCAGTTGGGTTTTATACTCATTAACGACCGTTGATGCTTAGAATTGGATGAAGTGTCTTTGAAAGCGTTATTCAATCAGTAAACACATCTACATGCACACCATACAATTAATGCCTCCAAATCTTTAGGGCAAAAACAATCGCCGCTAGTTCAAGGTCATGGGTAGGATAATTCTTCTCATGAATCTTAAGTTGCCTTTAGGCATAGGAAATAACTTTCCTTTTTTGCATGAACACGCACCCTAGCCCAATTCCCGATGCATCACAATAAACAACAAAACCATCAGTCCCTTCCGGTAAAGTCAACACCAGAGCAGAAGTAAGTCTATCCTTCAACTCTTGGAAACTCTTCTCACATACTTCGGACCATATGAACTTAGCCTTCTTTTGAGTCAAAGCCGTCAAATAAGAGGCAATTGAAGAGAATCCCTCAACAAACCTTCTATAGTAACTGGCTAAACCCAAGAAACTTCTAATATCTGAAGGAGTTAGAGGTCTAGGCCAATTCTTGACCGCATCCATCTTTTTAGGATCTACCTCAATACCCTTACTTGAAACAATATGGCCAAGAAAAGCTACGGACCTTAGCCAAAACTCACACTTGCTAAACTTAGCAAAAAGTTGTAAGTCCTTAAGAATTTGCACCACGATCCTCAAATGATCAATATGCTCATTATCACTTCTCGAATTGTCACGACCCAGGGGTACCCCCTAGATGTAACATGGCATATAGAACCCCGAAGGACTCCATACAAGCCACTTAGCTCTCATAACATAAGAAATAGAACAACAAGAGTAAAACCATAGTCCAAGTCCAAAATATTTTATAAAAGAAAAATGGAAGTCTAAAACACTTGTCTCATCATACCCATCTAATACAATAGAATGAAATTGAGCCTAGCCCATACATCATGTCCAAAAGAGAAATACATGAAAGAAACTGAAAACAATAAAACTCCGTCCTCGAAGCATGAAGACTCACCAAAGCTTGGATATCTCAAACTCAACCACTAGCCACAAAATTGATGACCCTGACTATCGGATCCTACATTTGGGGAAATGTAGGCAAGAGTATGCGTTAGTACAAAAAAATCTACCAAGTATGATGGCCATGCATAAAACAGTTAAATCATGCTAAAAGGGATATTTCATTTCATGACATGCAATTGACCAAGCTAAAACATGATATAAAAGAGTTAGAAAACATAAGTCATAAAACCAAGGTCTATGCAAGCTAACATCATCTTTAAAACCTTTTAACTCATATGCGTTACTTCTTGAAGTAACCTTAGTTCATTATTAATGTGGGAAATTAGCCTTAACCGACATAAAGACCATGTGAACTATAACATGATCCCCAGTGTCTCCCATACCGAAAAAGGTTGTCCTACTTGTCAAGGTAGAACCATGAACTTCTAGCTTAGGTGGATCCACTAGCTAATGTCTCTTAAGACAATCATCCTATGGGGGCACATAGGCAAGGGATAATGATATTGCTTCTAAAAACCCAGGCTCTACTGACGTGAGGACTTCCATCTCAATATCCTCTCGGTGCTAAGCATAAATTCCCACAGAGTAGTTATTAAGTCTTGACTTATATTCTCATTAAGAGACATGGGTAGTCGTCACATGCCTCATCATAGGATAGCTCCTTAGACCATGCGTGAGAAAACCTTTCACCATCCATGATATTTTCATAATAGCTTTAATCTTTGATTCAATTAGGTGAGAAAGTCTTTCAACCTAAGAATCATTTCTATGTGAGAAAATCTTTCACATCATGCTAGTTATGTGTTTATGAGAATATCCTTTCAAAAACAACAACATCATTGGTACTTTACTCTCAAAGCACCCTTAAAACATTTGCATAGATTTTATAAGAAAATGCGTAAGTCCATAATTTATCTTTCAAGGTCAAAACCCACTTTCAATCATCAACACTTAGAAAACATGGGTTAGATATAGATTTCATCATAAATACATATAAAGCTTGCAATACATGCTTAATTTTATAAAACTCTTCCTTGAAGATCAAAATCGCACATCATATGATTCATAACTTGAAAACATGGGGATTACATGAGTTTATGGGGGAAATCATCATAAAATCATCTTGTATCATCAACTCATGCATAAGAGATCATAATTCAATCACTTAAATCAACATTTAAGAGAACCCATGATAATTAAAGAAAACCCTAACTCAATTGGGGAATTCTACCTTTAGAAATAGAGGAATTTGGGAACTCCATGGATGAAAACTATCATTCCTTGAATCTAAATGCTAGCCTTCAATGGAGGAATTGAGAGTTGACTTGAAACCCTAGGTTGAATTCTTCTTCTTCTTCTTCAAGTTTCTAGAGAGAGAAATATTTTCGGAGAGTTCTTCTTTTGTGATTTTTGGAAGAATGAAGTGAATGGGATAATTTGGGGGTTGAATATACTTATATAGGGGTCTTAGTGAAGGGTAAAACGATGTAATATAAGAGTTAATCAATTCGGAAAAGACCCAATTGTGCCTAAAAATGACTGCCAACTGCCCACCAACGGACCCTAGTCGACAGACCGTGGTCTGACCTACGATTCGTCCTGGTGGACCATCATCCGTAGTCAGAGAGTCGATTTTTTGCCAGTGAACCACGGACCCCGACCACAGACCGTGGTCTGACCTACGGTCTGTAGGTCTGGCCGTGGTGTTGAGCCTCAAAAGACTTGGCAGGGTGGCCAATCCATGGACCACACTACTGTCCGTGGTTCTACCCACGGGCCGTGATTGGCCTCCGTGGTTGGCACTTACAACTTCCCAAAATTTGCTTAATTTCCCTTTTTCGGATATGGGATGTTACAATATCTCCCCCTTGGGACCATTCGTCCTCGAATGAGATTCAAACTGGTTCTAAAAGAGTAGGAGAGGAATTAACAACCCAACCTACGATGCAACTTCATCTAAATGCATATAACCAAAGAGGAACTATCGACTCCAAGCTAGGACGTTCTCAAAACATCATAAGAGGGGTGAAACTAACTCTAACAGCCCATCATGCATGAAATACACATATACAAGGAGGAAACATCAACTCCAAGCTAAACATACTCAATGCATCATAAGGAAGTAAGAACTACATCTAGCAACCCAATACGCATGAATTTTCAAAATTACTCATGTTCAAGGAGGAACTACCTTCTCCAAGCTAAAAGCATGCTCAACACAATCTAATGGAGTCTATATGCAATTCACTCTAAAAAAGCATAGCTAAAGCATGTTCATCAATTCATCTCATGACGTCTATAGTCAACTCATACTCAATGCACAACAACATGAGGAAAATCAATCATGTAAACTCATTTTCTTTCAAAACATAAAGTTTTCATGAACATGCATAACATAAGGAAATCATGGAAACACATAAAACACATGACTCCAAAACAAGGGACAAACCAAGGGGTACTCATTAGCTCAAGCTAGAATAGGAGTAGAAGGAAAAAAATGAGGATATCGGGACATCATATGGGCCTCGGCCTCCCACGTAGCACCCTCGACTAATTGATTCCTCCACAAAACTTTCACGGAAGCTATTTCCTTGACCTTCAACTTCTTGACTTGCCGGTCTAGAATCTCAACCGGAACTTCCTCATAAGAAAAACTTTCATCAACTCCCAACCCTTCTAAAGGAACTATGGATGTCGGATCACCAACACATATCTTAAGCATAGAGGCATGGACAACCGGATGCACCGTTGCCAACTCATTTGGCAAATCTAATTCATAAGCAACCCTATCAACACGTCTCAAAACCTGATATGGGCCTACATATCAGGGACTAAGCTTCCCTTTCTTACCAAACCTCATTACACCCTCCATGGGTGAGAATTTCAAGTAGACTCAATCGTTAACATCAAACTCTAGATCCCTTCATCTCACATCGGCATATGAATTTTGCCGACTTTGAGGTATTTTTTCAACTTTTCCCTTATAAGCCGAACTTTATATATGGCCTCTTGTATCAACTCGGGACCTATTAGGGCAACTTCACCCACCTCAAATCAACCTATGGGAGATCTACACCTCCTACCATATAGTGCATCAAATAGAGCCATATCAATACTCGAGTGATAGCTATTATTGTACGCAAACTCAATCAATGACAAATAGTTATCCCAATTACCCTTAAAATCAATCACACAAGCCCATAACATATCTTCCAAAGTTTGGATAGTAGGCTCCGCTTGTCCATCGGGGTGGGGATGAAAAGTCGTGCTAAGCTTAACCTTAGTGCCAAGACTATTTTGGAAAGATTTCCATAACTGAGAAGTAAACTCAGTACCTCTATCGAAGATAATGGAAAAGGGCACTCCATGCAGCCTTACTGGACTTTTAGCTCGCTTAACTGCCCATTTTCCCTAAATCTCAACTTTTCAACCTGCATATTCAACACCCGTTATTCAAACAACAATATTAAAAACTTAAACACTTGGGTTGCCTCTCAAGAAGTGCCTTATTTAATGTCGTGGCACGACAAGAATATTCATTCAAGAATGAATTGGGTCATTGACATCGTTTAGATTTCCGACATCATCTTGGTGACCGAGTTGGCTACCATTACTCTCATTTATACTCATCTCTTCCTCTGCTCAACACAAACACAAGCCAAAGTAAGTCGATTCAACTATAACACAAAAAGAACACAATTCAACTTAAATAATAGAATTTCAAACAACACCACTCCCCGGCAGCGGTGCTATTTTGATTAACGTTTCAAGAACAACTCATCCAATTCTAGGCGTAAACGATCGTTAGTGAGTATAAAACCCAACGAAGAGTTGGGGTCAAACCCAAAGGAAGTGGTACGTGTCTAAAATTCAGTTATGAAGTATAAACGTGGTCTGAATGGTTATAGGAATAAAAATTATCAAAAACATAGAAATAAATCTAAATGGGTGACAATGAATGTCGGGTGGGGGTTTGGATTGTTTACTATCAACTACAGTACAAGCAAAACGGGGAAAATAACAATAGATAGAGGAATTATCGGGATGTGATCGTTTATAAGCTAATTATGCTATATGGGTAATTGAAATCTAACAATGAATTGCTGAAACACTGTGGGTAGGCTAGGCTTTAAGTGTAATAGCTTTCTCTCGAACAACTATTACGATTCAGGTGATTTCTTTCAAACATCAACAAGCTTAACAAGATAATCAACCCACAACCTTAATACATCCACTCTCTTGAGCTAGATGGGTAGGATTGGATTCAAGATTCACTCTCTCGAGCTGAACCCATATTGACCCAATACGCACAAATCATTAATCAAAAGCTTTGATTCCAAATCCCCTTTCTCAAGCAAGTTAAGAACTCAAAATTAGAATTGCATTTGCAACTACAATTCATAGATTAAAACTCAACTAAAGATTAAACCCCCATTAAAACAGCAATTTCAGTATCAAACAACAATACCCATAAGATAATTAGACAAATAATCCCATTATCACACTCCAAGAATTGGAGTTTTAGCTACACATCATAAAAACAGAGAAACGGTTACCCAATGCATTAGCCATCAGCTGGGTAAAAGTTTCCAAGCCTTTACAATGCTTTCCAAAGATTAAATTCAAAGACCCACTTTCAAATCCTCAAAATTCTACAATTAGCACTCACAAAGTGAGAGAAAACTCTAACTCTAGAATAGAAACTGTAATATATGGGTGAGAACTCTCGGAGTGAACTCCTCAAAATTCCATTTAAAATCCAATTTATATTTTCGAGAAATTTAGCCTGAAAGTCCACTCGGCGGATTAAGTGTCGCCTCGCCAAGTGGATCGGTGATCCACCGATTGTCCTCTTCCATCGCCATTTTGACTTCGCCTTCGGCATCTCAGGTCTTGTAACTTTAGGTGATCCAATTTGTTGTTGCGGAACCGATCGGTGATCCGCCAACTGCCCATTTCTGTCGCCAACTTGGTTTTTCCCCAGGGCTGGCATGTTGGACCTTTAGGCGAGCTAAAGAGCCACTCGGCGGTGCATCGAATGGTCTTGGCGATCGCCATGATTGCTTTTTCTTCATTTCTTCAGCATATTAGTTCCTTTTTGTCCGGTCATTTCCTTGCCTTGCTCTTTAGCCTTCATAGCTGTAAATCAACACTTTAACTTCAGTTTAGAGCATAAAAATAGGCATTTGAGGAAACTTAAACTATCAAAACAAAGCCCAAATGAGTCGAAATCTCAGACTCATCAACACCCCTAACTTAAACTTTTGCTTGTCCTCAAGTAAAAGTCAAAATCAGCAGTTCAATAAGGATGTCTACAAATAGTGCTGCATAAGACTCAACATTATTGCACACAACAAGGTTTAAATTAATCATACAATGATCAATTGTGCACTCAAAGTTTCAAATTGTGAATCACCATCATCAAGAGTGCTCAATCTCACAATGCTTGCTTCAAATGCAAGTTCAAGCTCAACAAATGTATGCAAATGCCCTCGCAACAAAGATGATTCCATATTCACACAGAATTTCTCAACAATTTAAGGCTCCGAAATCACATTCAACTCTCACACTCACAAAGATGAACACATGCACGACTCCACCCATAGGCTTACCCTTATTTTCCAATCAACATTCGTTTCAGCTTACTCAAGATAAAAAAAGGTCTTTTTAAGGCTTCTAATGAGGCTGAGTGCAAAGGTATGACAATTTAGGCTTAGTGGCTTCTACCTTTATGAAGTAGGGCCTGAACATCACTTTCCTCCTTTTCTTTAACATTTCAACATATTCAAACTCCACCCCATTATCCAACTCATCATGAATCACCAGATACCCCATTATTCTTCATTATTTTCACAACTCTTTCTCTTTTTCAATCATTTTCTTTTCTTTTCTTTTCTTTCATTTCCTTTCTTTCTTTTTTTTACATGGAGGGGATCCATTATTTTTCCAAAAAATCCAACTCGGGGGAATATGTCTCACTTCTTGATTCTCCTTCTTTTTCACCACACCCCCAACTTAGGCTTTTGGCCTAAGTTGGCTATTCAAACAAGCCATTCTTCGTGAAATTTATGGGTGAAGGGTTAAAAAGAGGTCACAATTGTTCAAGTTTCTTCCAAGAAAAAGTTAGGCTCAAAAGGGGCCAAGCAAGGTTCACACTTCTCACAAGGTTGGCCACAAAGAGGTATGTTGTCAAATAGGCTCACTCTTCAAAAAAATTGCCTAAGATCATGTCTATTGCTTGCATCACTCAGTCAACCGGACCAATGGGGAAAATTCTAGGTGTCATCAAGCACAATGTTCAAGGTAACTTCACCACACAAGGCATTGATACAATTATCAAACAAGACTCCACACTTTCTAGCTAGCGTGCAATGTTCATCACAAGAGACTCATTCGACAACCAGCTAGTCACAACAAGATGCTCAAAGTTCACATATTGCCTATGTAACTTCGTTTGCCTCATCGTAGCCATACATTCATTTTATTCAATTAAGAGCACTATTCAAGTCATCGGTATTGACCACAACTGACACTCAAATTTGTACAAAAACAGCCACAATCACACACAAAAGAGGTGGCAAAATTTTTAAAATCTGGGTCAAAACCATTTTCTATCAAAACATTGGGACACAATTCCACAATCAAGATATACATATAACCCAATAAGCTCAGTATTCACAAAAACACAAATTAGATCAATATTCACAAAACAACCCACAAAAGAGGTAGGTATGGAAATACCTCACCCCACCAACAAAATACACAGTTGTCCTCAAATGCAAATGAAATCAGAAATAGTCAATAAAGTAACAGAGAGGAGGTAAAAATAATCATCCTGCCAGGCTAGGCCTGGGGTGAAGTTTCCATATCAGTCACTCCATCTGTCGGGGCATCAGTGCTCGGTATCTCAACATCCCTGGCTCCACTGGAGCCCACCATAGTAATATCCTGAAGCGATCAAAATCAAGCCTTTATGCCGAAAATAGATTTGAAGTGCTAGGAAGCAAAGTAATTCCAAAGTCCCGAGCAAAGATCCCAATGAAATGAAAGAAAAAAAATGCGAAAATAAGAACAATAGAATATCGGGGTGAGAGTGCGAGAGTTGAAAATGAAGGAATTTTGAATTTAAAACTGTTTGGCCCTTTAAAACCTTTCAGCTCGTACGCCAGTTGGCGACTATGACATACGTCGCCGACCCCTTCGGCGATGCACCGAGTAGCACTTTAGCTCACCGAGTTTTACAGAACATCCAGTAAGCTGGCTGGTTCAAACGACGGTCCAAGTCGGGCTCGCCGACTTGTTCAGTGAGACGCCGACTGGACTTTTAGCTCGCTTAACTGCCCATTTTCCCTAAATCTCAACTTTTCAACCTGTACGTTCAACACCCGTTATTCAAACAACAATATTAAAAACTTAAACACTTGGGTTGCCTCCCCAGAAGTGCCTTATTTAATGTTGTGGCACGACGAGAATATTCATTCAAGAATGAATTGGGCCATTGCCATCGTTCAGATTTCCGACATCATCTTGGTGACCGAGCTGGCTACCATTACTCCCGTTTACACTCATCTCTTCCTCTGCTCAACACAAATAACACAAACACAAGCCAAAGTAAGTCGATTCAACTATAACACAAAAAGAACACAATTCAACTTCAATAATAGAATTTCAAACAACACCACTCCCCGGCAGCGGTGCCATTTTGATTAACGTTTCAAGCACAACTCATCCAATTCTAGGCGTAAACGATCGTTAGTGAGTATAAAACCCAATGAAGAGTTGGGGTCAAACCCAAAGGAAGTGGTACGTGTCTAAAATTCAGTTATGAAGTATAAACGTGGTCTGAATGGTTATAGGAATAAAAATTATCAAAAACAGAAATAAATCTAAATGGGTGACAACGAATGTCAGATGGGGGTTTGGATTGTTTACTATCAACTACAACACAAGCAAAATAGGGAAAATCACAATATATAGAGGAATTCTCGGGATGTGATCGTTTATAAGCTAATTATGCTATATGGGTAATTGAAATCTAACAATGAATTGCTGAAACACTGTGGGTAGGCTGGGCTTTAAGTGTAATAGCTTTCTCTCGAACAACTATTACGATTCAGGTGATTTCTTTCAAACATCAACAAGCTTAACAAGATAATCAGCCCACAACCTTAATACATCCACTCTTTCTATCTAGATGGTTAGGATCAGATTCAAGATTCACTCTCTCGAGCTGAACCCATATTGACCCAATACCCACAAATTATTAATCAAAAGCTTTGGTTCCAAAATCCCTTTCTCAAGTAAGCTAAGAACTCAAAATTAGAATTGCATTTGCAACTACAATTCATAGGTTAAAACTCAGCTAAAGATTAAACCCACATTAAAACAATAATTTCATTATCAAACAACAATACTCATAAGATAATTAGACAAATAAACCCATGATCACACCCTAAGAATAGGAGTATTAGCTACACATCATAAAAATAGAGAAACGGTTACCAAATGCATTAGCCATCAGCTGGGTAAAAGTTTCCAAGCCTATACAATGCTTTCCAAAGAATAAATTCAAAGACCCACTTTCAAATCCTCAAAATTCTACAATTAACACTCAAAAAGTGAGAGAAACTCTAACTCTGGAATGGAAACTGTAATATCTGGGTGAGAACTCTCGGAGTGAAATCCTCAAAATTCCATTGAAAATCCAATTTATAGTTTCCAGAAATTTAGTCTGAAAGTCCACTCGACGAATTAAGTCGCGCCTCACCGAGTGGATCGGCGATCCACCGATTGTCCCCTTCCATCGCCATTTTTCCTTGGCCTTTAGCTTCTCAGGTTTTGTAACTTTGGGCGATCCAATTTAATGTCGCAGAACCGATCGATGATCCACCAACTGCCTATTTCTGTCGCCAACTTGGTTTGTCCCCAAGGCTGGCATGTTGGACCTTTAGGCGAGCTAAAGAGCCACTTGGCGGTGCGCCGAATGGTCTTGGCGATCGCCAGGATTGCTTTTTCTTCATTTCTTCAGCTCTTTAGTTCCTTTTTATCCGGTCATGTCCTTGCCTTGCTCGTTAGCCTTCATAGCTGTAAATCATTTTCGAAATATCATTCTCTTTCACTCGCATTTGGTGATAACCCGACCTAAGGTCAATTCTTAGAAAAGTAACTAGCTCCTTAGATTTGGTCAACACTTAATTCTATTCTCCTCACCCTAACTAGGTGGTACATGCAATCCTTAGAAATCATCAGTCTAGCTTTAAGACAAGAGATAAACTAACTCTTAGGCATATAATTTTTCCCCTCTTCAATTCTAGGATAGGCTCATTCGGAAACTGAGATCTAACTACATAGGTTCTACAATCAATAGAAGCATAACATGAGTGCAGCCAATCCATACCAAGAATAACATCAAAATCTAACATATCGAGCTCTACCAAGTCAACAAGAGTAACTCTATGGGACAAGGAAACGGGACACTTTCTATAAACCCTCTTAGCCACAATAGAATCGCCAACAGGAGTAGAGATAGAAAAAGGTTCTAGCAACATATCAGGAAGCACATCAAATCTCATAACCACATAAGATGTCACTAAAGAGAAGGTAGCGCCGGGACCTAGTAAAGCATAAAACATCATGTTGGAAAACTTTTAACATACCAGTCACCACATCGGGAGAACCCTCTTGTTCACCACGAGTCTGAAGTGCATAGAAACGGTTTTGCTTAGGAGCATTAGAACCCGAACCACTAGGAGGATCTTGCTTGATCTCTCTTCCTTTAGCTGTAAGCATCGAGAAATCCGTCATTTTTTTACCACTTTGACCACAACTATTGGAACCTGCTAGACATTTGCCCGCATGCTTTCTTCCACACCTACCACAATCTAGCAATAAAACCCCACTACCATCTCCTTGAGGCTTAGGGTTAGAAACCCTCTCTTGGTTGAATCTTGGAGCCTTAGAAGAATCTTGCTTGGAAAACCTTTATCGAAACTTAGGACAACCATGTCCATCGGACCTAGCATGAGAGAAATTAGCATTTTCAATCCTAGACCTCTTTGTCTCCCTAGACCTCTCTTTTAATTTTCTCCTCTTCAATCCGTTGGGCATAAACCATAAGACGAGAAATATCCATGTCATAAAAAAGCATAGCCGTATGGCACTCTTTCACTACCAAGTCGGACACACCTGAAACAAAGTTACTCATCCTAGCCCTTGAATCGGCAACCATCATTGGACCATACTTAGACAATTGCGTGAACTTTAGAGCATATTCCCTCACACTCATACTCCCTTGTCGGAGGTTAATGAACTCAAGAACCTTAGCTTCCCTCACTTCAAGGGGAAAGAACCTATCGACAAAAGCGGACTTAAACCTTTCCCATTCAAAGGGACCCACATCTTCCGGTCTTGCTTCTTTCCCTTGGTTGATCCAACTTTGAGCAACACCTATTAGTTGATAAGCGTCCAAGTCCGCCTTTTCCATCGGAGTCACTCCCATAATAGTCAACACCTTGTCAACCTCATAAATAGACTCTTGAGGATCTTCCTCAACCTTAGAACCATGAAACTCCATAGGATTCATCCTTGTGAAGTCCCTTACTCTTGAAGCCGCCGTACCCACATTTGGGTTCACGGGAACCACTACCTCCCTATTGGCTTAGGCCATCATGGCTTGATCCAACACTTGAGAAGCAGCCCTAAACTCCGCATTAGACACTTGCTCAGCCAAATGATTGACCGAAACTTGAGGAGCTAGGGGATGAGCTTCTTGTTCCGCATTTTCCCTCACATTCCTTCTAACATAAGCTTTTCAGGTAGTCATATCTGGAAGAATATAAGATAAGGATTAGGAGAGAGACCTTATAGAGTTAAACTCTATCGCATGACTTAGAGTAATGAAAGAAGTGGAGTTTCCTAATCATCTTGTAGCTTCTCATTCATAAATGTGGCGCGCTTCAAACTCATGAACAAGAATTTACTAGACGTGGCTTATGAGACATCCTAGGATCATTCTAAACCTTGTGCTCTAATTACCAAGTTTGTCATAACTCAGGGGTACCCCCTAGATGTAACATGGCGTATAGAATCCCGAAGGACTCCATACAAGCCACTTAACTCTCATAACATAAGAAATAGAACAATAAGAGTAAAACCATAGTCCAAGTCCAAAACATTTTATAAAAGAAAAATGGAAGTCTAAAACACTTGTCTCATCATAGCCATCTAATAAAATAGAATGAAATTAGGCCTAGACCATACATCATGTACAAAAGAGAAATACATGAAAGAATCTGAAAACAATAAAACTCCACCCTCAAAGCATGAGGACTCACCAAAGCTCGGAAATCTTGAACTCAACCACTAGCCACGAAACTGATGACCTTGACTGTCGGACCCTACATTTGGGAAAATGTAGGCAAGAGAATGCGTTGGTACAAAACAATGTACCAAGTATGATAGCCATGCATAAAATATTTAAATCATGCTAAAAGGGACATTTAATTTCATGACATGCAATTGACCAAGCTAAAACATGATATAAAAGAGTTAGAAAACATAAGGCATAAAATCAAGGTCAATGCAAGCTAAAATCATCTTTAAAACTTTTGAACTCATATGCGATACTTCTTGAAGGAACCTTCGTTTATTATTAATGTGGAGAATTAGCCTTAACCAACATTGAGACCATGTGATCTATAACATGATCCCCCGGTGTCTCCCACACCGAAAAAAGTTGTCCTACTTGCCAAGGTAGAACCATGAACTTCTAGGTTAGGTGGATCCATTAGCTAATGTCTCTTGAGACAATCATCCTATGGGGAATATAGGTAAGGGATAAGGAGATTGCTTCTAGAAACCTAGTCTCTACTGACGTGAGGGCTTCCATCTAAATATCCTAACGGTTCTAAGCATAAATTCCCACGGAGTAGTTATTAAGTATTGAATTATCTTCTCATTAAGATACATGGGTAGTCGCCACATGCCTTATCATAGGATAGCTCTTTAGACCATGCATGAGAAAACCTTTCACCGTCCATGATCTTTTCATAATAGATTTTAATCTTTGATTTAATTAGCTGAGAAAGTCTTTCAACCTAAGAGTCTTTTCTATATGAGAAAACCTTTCACATCATGCTAGTTATGTGTTTATGAGAATATCCTTTCAACAACACAACAACAACATCATTGGTACTTTATTCTCAAAGCACCCTTAAAACATTTGCATAGATTTCATAAGAAAATGCATAAGTCCATAATTTACCTTTCAGGGTCAAAACCCACTTTCAATCATCAACACTTAGAAAATATGGGTTAGATATGGATTTCATCATAAATACATGTAAAGCTTACAATACATGCTTAATTTAATAAAACTCTTCCTTGAAGATCAAAATCCCACATCATATGATTCATAACTTGGAAACATGGGGATTACATGGGTTCATGGGGGAAATCATCATAAAATCACCATGCATCATCAATTCATGCATAAGAGATCATAATTCAATCATTTAAATCAACATTTAAAAGAAACCATGATAATTGAAGAAAACCCTAACTCAATTGGGGAATTCTACCTTTAGAAATAGAGGAATTTAGGAACTCCATGGATGGAAGGAATCCATGGATGAAAACTATCATACCTTGAATCCAAATGCTAGCCTTCAATGGAGGAATTGAGAGTTGACTTTAAACCCTAGGTTGAATTCTTCTTCTTCTTCAAGTTTCTAGAGAGAAATATTTTAGAGAGTTCTTCTTTTGTGATTTTTGGAAGAATGAGGTGAATGGCCTAATTTGGGGGTTGAAAATACTTATATAGGGGTCTTAGTGAAGGGTAAAAGACGTAGTGTAGGAGTTAATTAATTAGGAAAAGACCTAATTACCCCTAAAAATAACTACCAGCTGCCCACCAACAGACCCCAGTCGACGGACTGTGGTCTGACCTACAGTCCGTCCTGGTGGACCATCATTCGTGGTCAGATAGTCAATTTTTGGCCAGTGAACCACGGACCGTGGTCTGACCTACGGTCCGTAGGTCTGGCGGTGGTCTTGAGCCTCAAAAGACTTGGTAGGGTGGCCAATCCACGGACCACACTACCGTCCGTGGTTGGCCTCCATGGCTGGCACCTGCAACTTCCCAAAATTTTCTTCATTTCCCTTTTTTGGATACGGGGTGTTACACTAATAGATCAATATATCATCAATAAACACAATCACAAACATGCCAAGGTATTGTCTAAACACCCTATTCATCAAATCCATAAACTCCATCTGAGCTTTAGTCAACCCAAATGACATTACCAAAAACTCATAATGACCATACCGAGTTTGAAAAGCCATCTTCGAAATGTCATCTTCCTTCACCCTCAATTGGTGATAACCCGATCGATAATCAATCTTAGAGAAATAACTCTCTCCTTGAAGTTGGTCAAATAAATCACATACTCTTGGAAGAGGATACTTATTCTTAATGGCCACCTTATTGAACTGACGACAATCAATACACATACGAAGAGAACCATCCTTCTTTCTAACAAACAAAATTGGAGCACCCCATGGAGAGATACTCGGTCGGATGAAACCCTTATCCAACAAATCTTTCAATTATTCTTTCAACTCCTTAAGTTCTGCCGGAGCCATACGGTAAGGAGGAATAGAAATAGGTTGCGTCTCGGGGATAAGGTCAATACCGAAGTCTATTTCCCTCTCGGGAGGAATACCGGGTAAATCATATGGGAACACTTCCGAAAACTCATTAACAGTGGGGACCAACTCAAGAGTAGGGATTTTGGAATTCACATCCCTCACCCTAACTAGATGGTAAATGCAACCCTTAGAAATCATCTTTCTAGCTTTAAGACAAGAGACAAACTGACCCTTAGGCATAAAATTTCCCCCTTTCCACTCTAGGACAGGCTCATTCGGAAACTGAAACATGACTACACGAGTTCTACAATCGATAGAAGCATAACATGAGTGCAGTCAATCCATACCCAAGATAACATCAAAATCTAGCATATCAAGCTCTACCAAGTCAACAAGAGTAATTCTATGAGACAAGGAAACGGGACACTTTCTATAGACCCTTTTAGCCACAATAGAATCACCAATAGGAGTAGAGACAGAAAAATGATCTAACAACACATCCGAAAGAACATCAAACCTCATAGCCACATATGGTGTCACAAAAGACAAGGTAGCACCGGGATCAAGTAAAGCATAAACATCAAGTTGGAAAACTTTCAACATACCGGTAACCATATCGGGAGAACCTTGTTGTTCACCATGAGTCTGAAGTGCATAGAATCGGTTTTTCTTGGGAGCATTGGGACCTGAACCACTAGGAGGAGCTTGCTTACCCTCTCTTCCTTTAGCTGTAAGCATCAGGCAATCCCTCATTTTATGACCACTCTTACCACAACTAAAGCAACCATCTGTGTCGGCTAGGCACTTACCCTCGTGGTTCTTTCCACACCTAGTACAAGTAGACATGGGCAACGGAGATACATTACCATTCCCTCCTTGAGGCTTAGGGTTAGACACACTATCTTTGTTGAACTTAGGAGGAGCATTGGAGGAACCTTGACCAGAAAACTTTTGTCGAAACCTAGGATGACCATGTCCATCGAACTTTGCATAACAGAAATTACCATCACCGATTTTTAGCCCTCTTTGTCTCCCTAGACTTTTCCTTAAGTTTCTCCTCTTCAATCTGTTGTGGATGAACCATGAGACGAGAGATGTCCATGTAATTAATAAGCATGGCGGTTCGGCATTCTTTAACCACCATTTCGGACACACCCGAAACGAACTTAATCATCCTTGCCCTTAAATCAGCAACCATTAGTGGAGCATATTTAGACAATTGTGTGAACTATAGAGCATATTCCCTCACACTCATACTTCTTTGACAAAGGTTGATAAACTCAAGCACCTTGGCTTCCCTCATCTCAAGGGGAAATAACATATCAAGGAAAGCGGCCTTAAACTTCTCCCAATCAAGAGGACCCGCATCTTTCGGTCTCCCTTCTTTCCATTGGTTGAACCAAATTTGGGCCACATCTTTAAGTTAATAGGAGGCCTACTCCGCCTTTTCCACTGATGTCACTCCCATGATCATCAAGACCTTATAAACCTCATCTATGAACTTTTGAGGATCTTCCTCAACCTTAGAACCATGAAACTCAGGAGGATTCATCCTAGTGAAGTCCCTCACTGTAGATGCCGCCGTACCCACATTTGGGTTCACAGGAACCGCAACCTCCCTATTGGCTTGGGCCGTCACGGATTGAGCCAACACTTGAAAAGTAGTCCTAAACTCCTCATTAGTCACTTGCTCGGCCAAAGGATCGACCAGAACTTGAGGAGCTTGGGGAGGAGCTTCTTATTCCGCATTCTCCATCACATTCCTTCTAGTATAAGCTCTTTGAGTAGCCATTAACTGTAGAGCATCGGATAAGGATTAGGAGAGATACCTTATACACGACTTAGAGTAATGAAAGAACTGGAGTTTCCTAAACATCTTGTAGCCTCTCATTCATAAATATGGCGCGATTCAGACTCATGAACAAGACTCTACTCGACGTGGCTTATGGGACATCCTAGGACCATTCTAAGCCTTGTGCTCTGATACCAAGTTTGTCACGACCCAGGGTTACACCATAGATGTAACATGGCGTATAGGACCCCAAGAGACCCCATACCAGCCACTTAGCATTCATAACATAAGAAATAGAACAAAATAAGTAAGACAACATCTCAAGTCCAATAGTTTTATAAAAGAAAAACGGAACTCTAAAACACTTGTCTCAATAGCCATCTAATACAATATAATGAAATTGGGCCTAGCCCAAACATCATGTCCAAAACTGAAATACAAGAAAGAACTAAGACAATGAAAATCCATCCTCGAAGCATGAGGACTCACCAAAGCTCGGGAACCTCGTAATCAACCACTAGCCACGAAACTGAGAAACCTGACTGTCAAACCTACATTTGGGCAAGAGTATGCATTAGTGTAAAACAATGTACCAAGTATGATAGCTATGCATAAAACATTTAAATCATGCAAAAAGGGGACATTTCATGACATGCAATTGACCAAGCTAAAATATGATATAAAAGGGTTAGAAAACATAAGTCATAAAAACATGGTCAATGCAAGCTAACATCATTTGGAACCTTTGAACACATATGAGATACTTCTTGAAGTAACCTTAGTTCATTATTAATGTGGGAAGTAGCCTTAACCGCATAGAGACCATGTGAGCTATAACATGATCCCCCGGTGTATCCCACACTGAAAAGGGTTGTCCTACTTGCCAAGGTAAGGACCATGAACTTCTAGCTTAGGTGTATCCATTAGCTAGTGTCTATCTAGACAATCATCCTATGGGGACACATAGGTAACAGATAAGGATATTGCTTCTAAAAACCCGACCTTTACTAACAGGAGAGCTTCCATCTCAATATCCTCTCGGTGCTAAGCATAAATCCCACGGAATAGTCATTTCTTACTTGTTCTTATTATCCATGGAAGGGCATGTCATTTTGCCAATCCAAGCTAAGTCATTATCCATGGAAAGGTATCATTCAGTAACTAATCCAAGGTAGGTTTCATTAGGATAGCTCTTAATCTCTAATTCAATTAGGTGAGAAGACCTTTCAACCTTAGAACCCTTATTATGTGAGAAAACCTTTCACATCATGATTTCGTGTGTATATGAGAAATCCTTTCAACAACACAACAATAACATCATCATTCATACTTTACTCTCAAAGTATCCTTAAAACATTTGCATAGGTTTCATAAGAATGTACATAATTCCATAATTTACCGTTCAAGGTTCACAACCCACTTTCAATCATCAACATTTAGAAAACATGGTTTAGATATGGATTTCATCATAAATTCATGTAATTCTATCAATACATGCTTAATTTCATAAATCTCTTCCTTTATAATCAAAGTCCCACACCATATGATCATAACTTGAAAACATGGGGATTACATGGGTTCATGGATAAATCATCATAAAATTATAGTATTTCATCAATTCATGCATAAGTGATCATAATTCAATCATTTAAATCAATAATCAAGGAAACCCACGACAATTGAAGAAAACCCTAACTCAACTGGAGATTTCTAACTTTCAAAATAGAGGAATTTGGGAACTCCATGAATGGAAGGAATCCATGGATGAAAATTATCATACCTTGAAGCCAATTGCTAATCTTCAGTGGAGGAATTGAGACTTGACTTGAAACCCTAGGTTGAATTCTTGTTCTTCAAGCTTTCTAGAGAGAGAAATATTAGAAAGTTCTTCTTTTTGGTGAATTTGGAGAGAATGAAGTGAGTGAACTAATTTGAGGGTTGAAAACACTTATATATAGGTCTTAGTGAAGGGTAAAACGACGTAGTATAGAAATAAAATAATTAGGAAAAGACCCAACTGCTCCTAAAAATAACTACCAGATCACGACCCACGAACCCTAGTCGACGGATCGTGGACTGACTGACGGTCCGTCCTGCACGGCCGTCGATGGTCGTCAGAAAGTGATTCTAGGCCCTTGAACCACGGGCCCTCAACCATGGACCGTGGTCTGACCGGTGGTCCGTTGGTCAGGCCGTGGTCCTGGGCCTTCAGGGTTTGTTTGGGGAGGTCCATCCATGGACCACACCTACGGTCCGTGGTCCCATGGGCCATGGGCCATGGGTTGTCACCTACAGCTCCTTAAAAGTGCTATCTTACCCTCTTTCGGATCCGGTGTGTTACAGTTAGATCAAAACACTCTTTCACCCAAGGATAACTCTTGAAGAAATCTAAATCATCCACCATCTTAATGTGGTTTGAATCCACAATCTTAGATCGATCATGGGCAAGCAACATCGAGTGAACGAACCAAACAAAAGAGCACTTGGTACCCTTGATAAAACTCATCAACTTTGTAGCAGTGATGTTCTTATTCTTGGTCACTTTATAATGAAATTTCTCACCTTTTTGAAGTACTTTTGTCATTTTTGCATCACGGGGGTATGCCGAGCAATTTAGCCCCGTAATCAATTCAAATTCTCTTAAGCCAAAACAAGCAGGCTTGTCATTCACACAGAACCACACCTCATGCAATTTTTTTTAATCATTTTTCACACGTCACAACAACATATAATGGACCATCTTTCCATTGAACTTGAAATATTCTGGAATATGCCTCAAGTGTCCAAAACAAGTACCTTTAAAGTCATTATAATTTTTTTCTTGAACTAAAAGTTTTCTAAACTCACGATAAACAGCCATCCTTTCTCTTACAATTTTTTTGCCGGAAACGATCCTAACTCATCCATCCATGTCGTTAGATTATACGACTTACCAGAGATTTCTCTTGCTCAAATTGGCAAGGATAGGGGATCGTCATCCTCATCTCCAGTATCTCGGGTATCTCTACTAGTCTCCTCATCTTCACTATCAGTTTTTTCTTCACTAGATTCAACATCATCACTAGCCTGGAAACTACTGTCCTCGTAATTGTCCATCTCAGCCATTGTATCAGAATCCGAGTTAGACTTAGGTTCTTCAACTACAATTTTTTTCTTTTTTGAAGATCTGGAAACTTCTTCAACCTTTCATTTTTTATTTTTAGAAGCCTTAGGAACAAATCGTCTAAAGATGCCGCCTCTAGTTTTAGTCATACTGTACTATATACAAAAATATAATTTTCATATCAAAATATCGACCACTAGCCTGAGATATATTGCAAAATAAGTAGCAGTTCTAACAAAACTCAACAATGCCATTGACATAAACACCATTAAAGTCAACCAAAATACAGTAAAAAATTTCAAATCAATAGGCCAGATAAACATAAAAATTCAAAAATTTGTACGCATTATCCAAAGAAAAATGTCAGTAATGATTCGGAATAAAAAGCATGAACTAAAATGGGTGTGATTTTCAGAACATTAAGCAAAAATCTAAACTTCGCTACACTATCGCACTAAGAAAAATCAAATAGGCTAAAATTTATTGAAAACACGATTAAACTTACTTGAGAGGAAGAAGATTGAAAAAGATTCAACTGAACTTGGGGAAGGAGATTGAAAAAGATTCAACTGAACTTGGGGAAGAAGATTGATGAAAAAAGAACACACTCCACTTCGTTTTGCAGGAACGATTATAGGATCTCACTTTTCTTTATGTTTTCAATAATGGAAGAGGGAAGTTTTGTTGGAGAATGGTCAATTTTATGGAGGTTGATGATTTCGATAAATCAGATTTATGGAAGACGAAGAGGCACTTGGAAGACGTTCTCCTAGAACGTTCTGAGGTTTCCTCGGAAAATGTTTACACAATATTATTAAATATATTTTTTAAATTCCTTGGGATTGTAATTTAATTTTATGGAGGGATGAATTTATTTAATGTTGAAGTGTTGGGATGAAAATGATATTTTATATACTTGTATTTTTATCCCCCAAGTTCTTAAAGTGATGAAAAGGTCCATGACCACACAACCCAACCCCACTTTTTCACTTTTTCTAATCCTAACCCTAAGAATTAAATCAAAAAGAAATCAAGTGGCTATTTCTCAAATTAAGTTTTGGGAGTGTCCCCTTTGCCAAATAATCTCTACTTACCCTTACTAAAATTTGTTTTGTTATTAATTTATAAACGTCTTTCCTTTTAATAAAATATTTTTTTTCATTTTATCAATACATTATTTTCTCTATTCCAAATTAACTGTCTCACTTTTTATTTTGGTGTACCTAAAAGAGTGTTTTATCTATATTTAGTAAGTTTTTTCAATTTCACTATTTTACATGGTAAATTTATAAACATCTTTAATTTAAAACCACAAAATTTAAAAGTCTGTCTATATTTGTTAAACTTCATGCTCAGTTAAACTAAGACACTTAAATTGAGACGAAGGAAGTAAGTAAATGTATTTTTCTAATTATATTTTGTTATAGTTTCTTGTAATGACCCGGTCGGTCATTTTTGGAAAGTTTAGTGAATTTACCATTTTGTCCCATCCCAATATTGACCCCGGGTTATTTCTAATTGAGTTTTAAAATTCGATTTCGAACTTTGAGTGATTAGTTATGAATTTTGATAAATTTTGAGTTTGAAAGACTTAAGTTGTTAAAAAATGGTTTTTGGTGTCTTTTGAATTTTCGAGTATCGGAATGGAATTCCATCAATTCAATCAGTCCAGAATGTAGAATCTGGTCTGTGAGAGTTATCAATTTCAGATTCAAAGTTTTTTTTAGGATTTGAGGTCCTAAGTTGGAAAATTATGCAAATTTAGCTGTTGGGTTGACTTTGGTCAATATTCAGGGTTTGGATGCTCGGATTGGAATTTCGAGAGTTTTGTTGGATTCAGAGATGATTTTATGCCTAGGTGAGGTTTTAGTTAATTTTTTTAGAGGCTCCGAGCTCATTTTGACCTCTTTAGGCGTTATGTTAGTTACTTATGATTTTCACGGATGTCGGGTCAAGAAGACATTGAATTCGTATTTCAACAGTTCCATTGAGTATGGAACATCGAGTATAGTCAATTTACATATATGGTTTGTCTATACGGAGTTCCGAACGAATCCTGAGGGTCCTTTCGATGATTGTGTGTTTGGCTGATTTTGTTGATATATGTTGTTGAAGCCAACCCTCCGCGATCGCTGAGGGGTGACCATGTTCGCGGGAGGTCAAAGCCTTAACCTCCACGTTGATGGAGTGAGGGGCGCGTTCGCGGGATCTTTAGTAAGTTGTCCATTCGCATTCGCGGAGAACCCCTCGACAAAAAACTTCCAGAAATCGAGGGTTTCAATTCCATTTCATCATTTTTGAGTTTAGGGAGCTTTATGTTGGCGATTTGAACCAGGTTTTTGAGGGAAAACAATCGGGTAACGATTCTTAACTCTAAATCTTCTATTACTAATTATTGTTTATAAAATTAATTGTTCAAATCTAGCTTTTGAAATGATGAATTCGACGTTATCTTCAGGAACCTAAGTACTTAGTAAAGTGGTGATTTTGATATGATTTTGACTCATTTTTCGAAGTGATTTTCACCAATGAGCTTCAAATGCCTTGAGTAATGATTTCAAGTAAATAATTTCGAATTAAAACTTCATCTTTGGAATCAGTTTTTGAGTTGATTGATCCATTTTTCATAATGATTGGTGTGACTGTTGTTGTTTCCATAAATTTATTGTGAATATTTGGTTGATATAGATTGTGTCGCTTTGGACGTTGGTCGAAAAAGGAAGATTCTATTTGTGGGGTGACTAGTTTGTTGAATTAAGGCAAGTGATATCCTAAACCTTGTAATTTAGTAGAATTCGTGTATTTCCTTTATTGTTTGTGTGTTGGGAGTAATGAGAATAAGGTGAGGGATCCATTGTTCCACTTGATAAATCTTAATGAATAAAAGAATTAAAGAAAAGGCCATGTGTTGATGATAATGCTTTGTGAATTTCCTTGTTGTGACCCCTATTTGATTGATTGATGAAATGTTTGATTGCATGAATGTGGACTTGAATTGTTTAAATTGTTGTCTCTTCCTTATGGTGTGAAATTGCTTATGTGCATTGATTGTTGTACACCGTAATGAGACTTGTGATATGAAGTCGTTGGGAAATGGTTCCGACTAGTGATATGATATAAAGCCGATGAAATATGGTTCCAGCTAGTAACATGATATGTCACGACCCAAATCGAGTCATGAGTGGTGTTGACACCCAATTTTGGATCTCCACAATACAGATTAATCATCAAGCTTCTTCAATTTCAAACGATTTAAAATAATTTATTTTATAAAATTTCAAAAAAAATAAAGTAATATATAATATAGTTTCCAAGTTAGTTTGTTACTTTTTGTAATTTTTAAATAATAAATATGTTTTATAAATTTTTGTATATAATTAGTATATTTTAGAATGTTCGAAGAGTTGTCTCAAAAAGATTTTGTTTTACTTAAATATTTTATTAAATTAGTTTATTTTAAGTTATGATTATAATTTTGAATAAATTAGTTTATAATTAAGTTAACTATTTTAGTTTGTTAAGATTAGGAAGTTCGTTGGTTAATTATATTAATTCGTCTTATTTATTTATTAGTCGAGTTTACTAAGTAAATTAAATTTGGTTATGTTCACAATTCAATGGATCAATTGCAATTCACTTGGCCCATTTCAATCCCTTCAAACATAACTCCAGCAGCCCATGGTCGCCTCAATTTCCAACCAGCCCAATTCTTTCTTTTCAGCCAACAAAATAACCCAACCCATTCTAATCAAAATTACATACCCATCAGAATACATACAGGGCAGGATGCAAAATACAGGGGGCTGGAAATTGAAAATAGGTTTTGGAAAGCTGAAAACAGGCTGAGATACAGCCTGTATACACCGATATACCGTTTGTATACACTGTTATACAGAAGAAAATACTATATACAGGTTCAAAATATGGAAAGACAGGTTGAAAAAATGCAGAAATGCAAAGTTCAAATCGAAATATAGGTTTGGGAGTCCAAAAACAAGTCGTATACATAGTGTATACATCATATATACACTTGGTGTATATCCTTTCATTTGAGAGTGAAAAATGGGTCAAAAGCCCAAGACCTTTGCAGCAATGCAGATTGATGAAGAAACTAAATGGGTTGAACTTGCAGCTGGCCTATTATTTAGCTTAGGACAGGTTTGGCCCAAAAGGCCCAAAAATTGATCTTATTCTTCTCTATGTATTGTTTATTTGTAAATTAACTCTAACTTCTTCTTTTTTTCGTTTTTCTCCTCTTATGTTTGCTTTTGCTTGCTTTGAGTTTAATTAACTCCCCAAAAGATAGTCATTTCTTCTTTTATGTTAGTTGAAATAATTAAGTTCTTATATATTTACTTAGTCGTTTGTTGACGAAATTTATTTTCTTAAAAATCGTTTTAAGTTTATTTCCTTTATAGTAATTTATTATAAAAATAGCTAACATGCACATGCTTAATTAATATTTTCAAAACTAGTCAAATATTTGGTCAATTCGTTGGTCAACCGCACGTTAGCGGACATTTCGAGGGCCTAACACCTTTTCGAATTGTAAATTGAACCCCGAACCTTCTTTGAATTTCAAATGATTTTTCTCTGTTTTAAAATCTTTTGAAAAATTAAAGTTTTCTTAATTTCTTTCAAAAATTAAGTGGCGACTTTCTTTGAAAATCAATTTTTCTTTAAAACTTAAGTTAAGTTGATTTTTGAAAACTAAAAGTCTTTTCTTTTTTCCAAAATAGAAATGACGATTCTGCTGGGGAATTAGTTAAGTTCTAACCATAATGATTTGACTATTTGGCTATTTATTGTTAATTGTTGAAATGTTTATCTATGCTTTTCTTGTTTAAATTGCTATAAACTGTTGCATTCATAGCAAAACATATATTCCGTCAAATGACATTTTTTTTATTTTTCACTTAAAAGACGATTATGCGGGCCGCAGTCGTTCGTTAACTAAATTGTTCTCGGGGTACCCTAGCGAATGTAGTTGGCCACTGGATGGTTAACGGTCGCTAACTTCCCCAGCCCAAGTAGTCCGCTTGGGTCACCGATCCACTACAAATAAAGCCCACTCTTAGTCAGACTAGTGTAGAGCGAAATCCAATCCCGAAAGTAGCGCATTGGCCTAAGATGACCCAACACCCAAGGCGTGTTGGGCCCATTAGAAAGACCACCTTGAGTCCAAAAACGGCCCACGACCTAAATGGACGATCATACTTATGTGTTAAATTTGAAGGATGTATACGCTATTTGAAAAGTCATTGTCCCTCGGGGTTGGGAGTAGATTTTAATAGCTTTTTCCAGTCGAAGGAGGATTTTCATAAGCTACTACCGGGAAGGAATGGACATCCAAAGACGACAAAAAATCAAGAAAGAAGAAAGACCTTCCATGGAGGCATAGTTTAGGATTGTACCCCTGCGTGAGACTGATTATTTGTATCTCATTTTCCGTATTATGTATCCCCATTCAGTTTATTCATAAAATTTGTATAAATTTGGGTTTTGGGGGTAATGGAATGTTTCAAATGACGTTATACATCCTTCAAATCGCTAGGTCTACCCTTGGCACAAAAAGGTCACATATATGTTTATAACGCACAATTTTTGTTTATGTATTATAACTGCTTGTGTGAATATGTTGCTTTATTTGGAGATATTCTAGCTCACTCCTCTTCAAATTATTTTTAGAACCACTAAGCACAAATATCAAGTCACTATCAAAAGTGTGTCCAAATAATCTTTGAGTCTTTAGTTTTCCAAAAAAAATTGAGCTTCATTTTTCAAATGTTACTCTCTCATCAGAAAAGATTAACCGTCTCAAATCGAAAGAGATTCAAGTTGGTCGAACTACGTAGGATCTGAATTCTCCTCCGTGAGATACAAAGGCAGCCGTTCAAGGCTCGGTCCCTATTTTTGAGAAATTCCATCTTTTTCAACTCTTACAAAGAAATTAGAGTTACATCTCAATCAAAAATCAGAAGTACGACAATATAATCGACTCTGTCTCAACTCAAGTCGACATTTCTGATTCACTAAGCTCAAAATCAAATAGACAAATTCTTGTCTATTTAGTCATTTCTCTATATATATGTGGGCTAGTTTATCTTCAAGTGAAGTAACTCTTATGTGTTTGTGATCATGTGTGTGATATTTTGTATTATTTATCATTAACACACACTAACACATTTGTCTTTTGAGTTGTTTTTCTTTGTCAGGTACTCAAAACTGATCTGTGTTGAGAAAATGGTAGAACATCCATACTTCACAAGGTCAAAAGACCCCAAAGATTCCTTCTCCGACCAACGTTTGTCAAAAGGTAAAGAAAAAATGGTTGAAAATGTTGAAAATACTGATTTGACAAAAATTAATGTGAATGACCCAATCATTGCTGAACAGAACAAGTTGATTGAACAATTGGTCTAACAAATTGCTGAAATGAGGTCTGAAATGGATCAGACCTGAGATTTGACAAATCTGGCTATCATTGCCAACACTCCTACTCCACACAACGAAAGGCCTCCACTATATTTTCCTACTTCGGATCCAACATCCAAACATTTTCCAAACAATTCATCCACCGCTACGAATCAAAAACCTCCCATCATCGACCAAACTACCCCTAACCCACATCATGCTAGCTCCTCACACCAAAAGTTACCTACTCCTCAAAATCCAAACACCAAGAATCTCCAGAATTTTCCTCCCAGTCATCTATTTCCTACTCCAATCGTTTAAGGCACACCTTCTACTCAACCCATAAAAACCACTTTTCATATTCCGATATCGCCAGAATTATACCCTTCCACTACTACACATTTTGAACTCGATGATTGTGAGAAGAAGGAGAAGGAGTGGAAGGCCATAAAAGGAAAGGCTGAGCAAAGCATCAGAGAGGAAATTATGAATGCAATGAAGGACTTTCAATACACCCCAGACATTGTGGGGTTGAATTATGAAGATTTGTGCATTCATCCACATTTGGAGCTTCCAGAAGATTTTAAAGTACTAAAATTTGACATTTTTAGTGGAGTTGAAAATCCGTTGACTCATTTGAGGGCTTATTGTGACCAACTTGTGGGAGTAGGGAAAGATGAAGCTTTGTTAATGCGACTCTTTAGTCGAAGTCTAAGAGGAGATGCTTTGAAATTGTTTATTTCTAAAGAAATCAAGCAGTGACCAAGTTGGAACGCTTTGGCTAAGGACTTCATTGAAAGGTTTGGTTACAATGTAGAATTCATCCCTGATTGATACTCTTTAGAGAGAATCAAATGGAATTCTACTGAAAGCTATCGAGAGTATGCCTACCATTGGAGAAGAGAGGCTGCAAGGGTTAGGCCTCCCATGACCGAGAAAGAGATTATTGAAGTCTTCGTGCGTATTAAAGAGCCGGAGTACTACAATAGGATGTTGCTCATTTTAGGAGGAAAGTTCAGTGAGATAGTCAAAATTGGTGAAGCTATTGAAGATGAGCTCAAGACAAGAAAAATCATCCGAATGACTCCCCAAGATGATTCCTCGGGACCATTGAGGAGGAAAAGAAAAGTTGTTTCCTCTATCTCATTTGAATCGAGCCAAAAATTGAAGAGGCATGCCGGTCTCAATGTTCAAAAGACTTTACCATCCATAACCTACCCTTTAGCTCCGTAAAATCCTTACCCCATCCCACCAAGTTACCAAGCTCCACCACCGAATTATCCAAATTACCAAGCTCCTTACCAAGCCATTTTGCCAAATTACCCAAATGCCCCTCCTAGCTACCAAACTTCACAATACCTAAATTTCCAAACACTAGCACCTACTCACCAAAATCCTCCAAATTATCATCAAGTACCTCCACCGTCACGAAGTAATTACAAACTTTCTCGTCTTGAGAAGAAACCATCTCGAGTCTTTACTCCTTTGGTTGAAAGTCGAACCCAACTTTGTGAGAGATTGAAATGAGTTGGTCTAATACAAACAATTGATCTAAAAATTATCAATGTCAATTCCAGACTTTATAGGCCCGATCTTCATTGTGCTTACCATTCAGGAGGTGCTGGACATACCACTGAGGATTGCACCAACTTGAAGCATAAAATTCAGGACTTGATTGATCAAAGAATTCTCACTCTTCAAGCTGTCACTTTCAATGCCAATGGTAATTCACTGTTGAATCGTGGAGAATTCGCTATTAACATGATTGACCCAAAGTTTCAAGCACCTCCCCACCAAAATACTCCGAATTATCACCAAGTGCTTCCCCCTCAGCAAGGCAGTAATGATCCCCCTCGTCCACGTTTTGAGAAGAAACCTGCTTGAATTTTTACTTCTCTCATTGAAAGTCGGACAAATCTATTTGAGCGATTGACTGCGGAGGGTTTGATTCATCCGGTTGAGCCAAAGCCAGTCGATACTAGCTCTAGGTTCTACCGAGCCGATCGAAGGTGTGCGTATCATTCCAACAGTGTTGGGCATGATACTGAAGAGTGTATTAATTTAAAGCACAAGATCCAAGACTTGATCGACCAGAAAATGGTCACTCTCCAGACCGTCGCACCCAACGTCAACCGTAATCATCTGCCGAATCGTGGAGGATTCACTATTAACATGATTGAGGTCGAAGAAGATTGGTGTGTAGGCAACCTTGATAAAGTTGTGGCTTCATTGAGAATAATTGTGAAGTCAAAATTTGCGATCATGACACCTATCAAGCTTTCGCGTTAGTGCCAAGAAAATGTCAAAACAAGAAAGGGATTAATCGTGTATCACCAAACCCTTTTCCTCATTTATATCGATACTTTATGGTCAAGGAATATGCCAATGATGACGGTCTTGGGGAAGGAACTGAGGGTCTTTCTATGGAAGTTGATGTTGGGCTGGAGGAATTGATCGAGACGTCCAGCATACGAGATGCCGAGCCAATGGAGCAACTTCTTAATTGGACTTCCACTCCGCTCTTGATTCCTCGCTCATGTTGATAGACAAAGATGAATCTTATGTTATTTCTAAAATTGGTGGTAGTCTGAATGAGGCCCGAAACCCACCTTTTATGTCATTTTAACTGATTATGTTTTAATTTCCCTCGTAATGTTTTAAAAAAGGCAAAATGATCCAGGGTCATGGCCAAAGTTCGTATTTCCTTATTTTCATTGAAAGTCTCTTCTATTGCGAAAACTTTTTTTACTTGCTTTAATTCTTCTATCAAACAGTCTTTGTTATTGTTTCAGTAAAACTAATTTTTTTGTTAAACCTGTCAATATCATGTCATGCCACAAGATGAATGAACAAAATGAGGTACATGAAGATGAGTTTGAAGATCATTACGAGGAGATCGTGACATTCAAACACCTTTTCAAAGATTTGAAATGGTTCGAGAATCAAGATAAGTCGAATCTAGATGATACCGAAGCTGTGAATCTAGATAAAGATGAATGCGTCAGAGAACCAGAAAACAAGCTCAGAAAAGAGAACTCATCAATTTGCTTAGACAATACAACGATGCATTTGTTTGATCACATGTCGTGGTTAAACATAGACATTTATCTCACAAGTTGTCAATTGACTCAGTTGCTATCAAGAGCTATTATATTTGAAGATTCAAAGTATCTTTTATTTTTTCCCGATAATCACATCATTTGTTTGTAATCGTTTTATGTTCTGTAGTTAGAAAATTATCTCTTGTAATGAACTACGTCTGACCTGAATTTTCAAAAATGAGATACGTAGGTGGCCTATGTCGGCCTCGATCAGTTCCTTATTTAAATTTCCTATTTTTGTTGATCCTCGAGAGGGGAACTACTGTAACACCCGAAAAACTAGTAAGCTAAACTAGAGCTTTACGTGAGAGTTCTAGAGTTTGATGTGAGGGTTAGAGTCGTAGATTTGACTTCCCGTACTTAGAATGAAGGTTTTAGGGCTAGGGTGTCAAGGTACAATCCCCCAAGGACTAACCAAGGGTCCTTGAGGGGGACCCAAAATAGTGCCTAAAAGCTGTCCAAAACAGCCTACCCACAAGGGGCATCCACGGATCGTGGATGGACCCACGGATCGTGGGAAGGGGTCGTGGGTCAAGGCCCCAGCTCCCCTTGAATTATTAGACACAACCCTCCACCCACGAAGGACAAGTACGGTCCGTAGACCCACCCATGGTCCGTGGGTCGGGGTCTCATGGGTGGGACAGTTTTGAAGTTTAGTTGTTTTAAGTTGGGGGCTTAAGGATTAATCTGTAATTAGTTAGGGGTTAAGTGGTGTCATTTTATTAGTAATTAGACCACCTATATAAACCTAATAGACCCCTAAACTAAATGAATTAATTCATTCTTCCAAGACCCCAAAAGAAACCTAATTCCCTCCAAGAAAATCCTCTCTCTAGAAAGTGAAGAAGAAGAAGAAGAAGAGAAGAAAGCTAGGTCAAATTCCTCCATTGTTGCAAGCTTATGTGAGAGCTTTATATCCAAGGCATGTTAGCTTATTCATCTATGGATTCTTCCATCCATAGGGCCCCCTAGAATTCCCCTAATTGTGAAGAAAAATCCCCAATTCAAGCTAGGGTTTCTTCCTATATTGTGGGTAGTGTTGAGTATGATTCTAATTGAGTGGATAGTACTTGTTTATGATTGATTTAGCGTTGAATCATGATATATTGATGATATTTTATATTTTTGTCATGGCTAACCCTAGTTTAATTGATGAAATCAAAATTATATGGGTTTATGCCTTGTGAAGGGAAATTGACAATTCTTGATTGATCCTCTAGAATTAATAAAATGTATACTAATTGTCCAAGAATAGAAGCATGTAAACATGAATTGAACTAGAACAATGTACATATGATGGATCATGATTAGTAATGATTGAGATTAGGACTTTATGATGAATTATGACTAGAATTGCTTAAAGATGAAGCTAGTGACTTGAATGTCTTGTGATCTAGATATGTATGATGATTGTAAGGAGTAAAGCTTTGAGAGTAAGGTTTGTAATCATGATTGTTGATCACTAGGGCCTTGAGAGTAAATCCAATATGATGAATTCATATGTCAAGGCTTTTAGAGTGAAGCTTATATGAAAATGGTAGACTACTAGATAGAGTTGTTGTGAAAGGACTTTACCCACCTAATCTACCTCATGAATGTTTGAATGTATGAAGTAATAGAATCAGACGAGTTAGGATGATTTCCATGTCTAGTGCTTGAACCCTAAGTGTGATGATGGAAAGTAAGTGTTGAACCTCAAGGAGGTGAAGTATGAGATTATGCTTGTAGTAATTGAACTACTTAAATTATGATTATATCCATGTCTAATGTAATCATTCTAGATGTGTTGATTTGATATGAGCTTTGACCCTTGAAAGGGCAATACATGATGTTATGCATATTTTATGAAGTTTATGTATATGCTTTATGAACACTTTGAGAGTAAAGTGATCATAACTATGATGTAATTGTGGTGTTGTTGAAAGGTTATTCTCACATACACCCTTATGCATGACTATGAATGAAGTGTCCACGATTATGATAAATGTTGTTGTGTTGATTGAAAGGCTATTCTCATGAACACATAATGAACATGATGTGAAAGGTTTTCTCAGAATATGATGATTCTAAGGTTGAAAGGCTTTCTCACCTAATTGAATCTAACATGAACATGTAGACATGGATGGTGAAAAGTTATTCTCACATTCTTCCATAAACATGAACTTAAGTCAAGACTTTACATGAACCTAATGGGAATTATGCTTAGCACCGAGAGGATATGAATATGAGATGGAAGCTTTTACGTCAGTTAGTCCGGCTTCCCAAATGGGTTCCTTTTACGCCAGTCAGTCCGGGTTCCCAAAATATGTATTTCATATGAGTATGAGATGAAAGCTTTTACGCTAGTAGTCCGGCTTTCTAATTAGGTTCCTTCTACGCCAGTTAGTCCGGGCTCCCGAAATATGTATCTCATGTGATGGAAACCTTCTACCTCAGAAGTCTGGGTTTCTAGTAAAAATCTCCTTATTCCATAACTACGTGCCCCCGTAGGTTATTTAGCTATTGGATCCACCTAAAGCTAATACATGATGGTTCTACCTTAGGCAAGTAGACCAACCTCTTTTCGGTGTGGGGCATGACACCAGATTCCATGATAAGCTCACATGGTCTATGTCGGTTAAGGCTAATTCCCAAAATAAGAATATGATTATGACTTATGAATCATGGTTACTCAAGAAGCTTTACTTAGCATGGATGGGATTATGGGATCTTATTCATGCATGGCACAAGTATGCTTTGAGGGTAGTTATGATATGTTCCTTTGTATGATATGATGATCTATGTTTATGACTTATGCTCATGATGTGTGCTTAGTTTGGATTGTAGCTTGAAAGGCCCTTCCAATGCATGTGTGAATAAAGGTGGATGTTCCTTTGTCTTTTGTGATGAGCTTAATATGAGAATAAGAGATGATACATATGAATGAAGAGCCTAGAGTGTCTAGCTTAGCATGGGTAGGATTATGGGATCTTACTCATGCATCGCACAAGCTTGCCTTGAGGTAATTCATGAAGTGTTTCTCTCATATGATGTATGTTTAGCTTGGATTGTTGCTATAGTTTCCTTCCTTGCTATGTTCACTATAGGTGATATGTTCCCTTGTCTATATGAAGTAAGTATAAGAATGAGACCAAATGAATGGTAAGTATGAATATGGTGACTTCAAGGTGATGCTTAGTGTGAATGGTATTATGGGATGTCATTCATGCATTGCACAAGTGTGTTTTGAGGTTACTTAGGAGTGTAGTGCTCACATGATATGAAGGTCTAGGTGTAGACTATGCCATGAACATGATGTATCTTCTATGCTCAAGAATTATGTCTTATGTTGACTTATGCTTATATGATGCTTATATTGGAGATTATGCTTATGACTATGTTATTGTCTCTTATGCTTATGTCTCATGTTGACTAACCATTTTGAGATGCTCTTATGATGTTATGCTAGCTAACATATTTAGTACATTTTGTACT
>JAJONR010005444.1:0-45833 GCA_029582245.1 Solanum etuberosum | reverse complement strand
AGAGGGTTAGTGAAGAAATAAGTTTTTTTAATTAAAAAAATAATGTTTTCTAAAATTATAATGTTTTTGAATTTAATATAGTGTATTTACGTGCTTGGAAGCGAGTGTATTCACACATTTTTCCAAATCAGTAATATTTATGTCACATAGGTGTGGTCAATAGTCAGAGGGGTTTCAAATATTGTGTTTTAATAAGTTTAAGGGTCCAGTTAACAAAGTATAGAGTAAGATGGTTCAAAATACAAACTCATACAATTAGAAGGGTCCATCAGACCATAATTGTTTACTTAAATTATTGGTTTTATAATATTGAGATTATTTTAAAAAATAGTGTACTACATGATTTGATGTTCACGTGCAACACACGTGTATCAAAACTAGTATATATATATATATATATATTGCATTTTCTTCTCTACATCTACATCCAATTGCTTCTAGAAATGTTGGAGTCCTTAAGTGACTGCCACTTGTTTCCAATTATTGAATGGAGAAGGCCTGGATTGACCCATGTGGCTGATTTACTATTGAGACAAGCCTATGCTGATTGAGACTTTGAGATTGAGAGTTCATCTTCAACATTCGTTTTTTCATCTCTTTCTCCGAGCAAGGTTCATTCAACTTCTTCAATTTAGGATAACCCTTTCGGTTCCAATAGTAGCCCTTTTATACCAAAAAAATTGTTTAATGAAAGATGGGAGATACGAAGAAGAATGAACTTCATCATATATGATCTGCAAAGTAGGATTTGGATCCTGCAATACAATTAATGGATAATTTTTCATTTCATTGAGTAAACTTCAGTTGTAGATCATCTGTATTGACAAATTACAATTAATTCATTTTATTGAACTTCGACTCTTTTTATTGGTAAATTGAACCTCAACTCTTTTTTATTATCAATGTACACCATGTATCCACTTTTTTACGTGTGGGACTACTATAAGTAGCAAGTATTAGATATCGCATGAGTTTTAGGCAATTAACTTACCTACTTGCCATTGCCTTATGGCTCATAAGTAAATTAAAAATAAAAACCTCATACCTTTTTCTAGCTTGTGACATAAAGAGGGAAGGGAAAAAGGGAGCTAGTTTTGGTGGAAGAGAAGTATAAGAGACATTTATGTTATACTTCCTGTCTAATCTGTAAGTTCTTTAAATATTTGTATGTGTTGAAGAGTCCCACATCGGCTGAAAAAGGTGGTCTCCTTATATGGTCTTGGGTAATCCTTCCCACATGATCTCACTTTTGAGGTTGAGTTAGGTCCAAAATCCATTTCTAAACATGATATCAAAACATGACCCATCTTAGTTCTTGTTTACCAATGTTGAGCCTCTATATAAAATTGTCCTCGCTCTAAATGTCCAGCCCTGGCTTGAGGTGGGGGTGTTGGAGAGTCCTACACCGGATGAAAAAGGGATGAGTGGTCTCTGTGATTTTGGGCAATCCTCCTCTCATGAGCTAGCTTATGAGGTTGAGTTAGGCCCAAGATTAACTTTTTAACAACATGGAAGTGTAAGGAATTACTTTACTTTTTTGCAATCCATCCTTAGAGTTTTTCCCTATGTTGCGTAGACTCTTCATTTTTGCTACCGAACCCGTCTCGACGTGACATTAGTGTGGGTGCGGGTGCGGGGTGCGTGTCATATTCGGTCAATGCCATTCGGATACTTTGACCAGAGTCCAAAATAAATTTTGGGAAAAGATTGAGAATGCAAAAACCTCGGCAACCTGAGATGGATGAACTTCGACAACATTTTGACAGAGAGGGAGTAGGAATGAGCTAGGGTTGAGGTTTTGGTGTATTTTGTAAAGGTAGCGGCAGTATGATTAGACAGAGAATATAAAACTTGGGTTTTACAGAGTTTTTTTCGAAATGTCTTGTTTACCCTTTATGGGCCTCCATGTTTCAACTAAAATTATTTTAACATTTGGGCCTAACCACTTCTAGTGACATTTTACATTTCATGGGCCTATTGTTTCTTTTATGTATCACTTTGCGGACATGAAAGAATGAAAGATTGATTTTTTTACAAAATATCTCTCAAATTATAGAATATCTTTATAACTCTATTTTTGTAATGTTGAATGTTTTAGCCGAATCTCCGCACTCGTATCCATACATAGATTCGTACCTCTAAATCTTAAAATTTAAATTTTGCCGAATCTGACTCTCGGATCCGCACCCATCTCAGATACCCACACCCGAGTCCGAGCAATCATTGTTTTTCCTCATCCCTTCCACATTTTCACCTGAACAAACATTTCCCAAAGAACATAGTCAATGATAGGAACTTATAAGTGTTTAAAGAAGTTCCCAAATAGAGATCTAGAGATATCGTTTGCTGTAAAACGAGTTTTCATACATTCTTTGATTGTTGAAAATAACGAGATCACATTAAACCAAAATCATTGATCTCAGACTAGGGAAAAAATGGAAAAAAATCATTTCTGTCAGTTCTCATTGCTTTGTATAGGCGACAAAGTAGGACAATGAAATGAAGTGAGTCCATTTCCTTTCCTTTCTATTGATTGAGACCTAGCCTCTCTCTTTGGTCTGTAGCCTTGAGTTATACACTTTTCCTCAAGGCAGAAGTTTTGCCCACTTCAAAAACATGTATTCCGTCGAAGGCAAAGAGGTTTTCAGTAACCCTAGAGCTAGTTCAACTTGAAGACTGTCCTCCTCTCTATATGGAATTCCTAGGAGTCCACAAAAGAAGGCAGTACCAAAAAACCTAGAATAAAGGTGATAGGCGATGTAATTGTAGAAAGAATCAAAATGAAAGTTGAGGATAATTCTTTTTTGACCTATATTCCTGATTACGAATCAAGAAGCCTTTATCACCAAGAGTGAGTTCTTCCTTTCATGAAATTAAGAAAATAAAATGAATTTCATCTTGTCTTAAGAAAATAAAATGAATTTCATCTTGTAGCATACTGTCTTCACCTTTTGGAATGACATTTTCATGGTTGCTGACTTGTTTGTCCACACTGCAGCTAGTAATATTTCTGTAGTCAAAGAAATTGAAGGAGTGGTTGATCCTGGCATCTTCAATGTCGTACGCTTTGCTTCTGCAGCAATTCCCTTTGTACCTTTTGTACTCCGAGCTAATGATTCTCGGACCCGTAATACAGGGATGGAGTTGGGTTTTTGGGTAAGCTTAGGCTACCTTATGCAAGCAATTGGATTGCTCACCTCCGATGCTGGACGAGCTTCTTTTCTTTCTATGCTCACTGTAAGAGCATTTTCCTGAATTCATAATTTGATAATAAAGTATATCCTGTTATCGATGGTTCCTCCTTGCTGACTCCTGGTAAACTGATCAGATTGTTGTGGTTCCCTTGCTTGATGGCATGTTAGGATCCATAATTCCTGCACGCACCTGGTTTGGAGCTCTCATGTCGATGATTGGAGTTGTGATGTTGGAATCTAGTGGCTCACCTCCATGTGTGAGTTCTTGTGGAATTCCCTAGTTGTCAATTCCACATATGCTTGTGATATGATTACCAATAGTTAAAATTTTATTTTTTTTCAACTAAAAATAGATAGTTTTAAGCTTTTTTATTTAAAAGCTGTTATTAGGCTGTTTGTTTCCTAACAAACTATGTCCATGTAAAAGTGTTCACCTGTATATATGAACATCTCAGGTTGGAGATTTGTTAAACTTCTTAAGTGCACTCTTTTTTGGGGTTCATATGCTACGAACTGAGCATATATCACGAAGTACTAGTAAAGAGAACTTTATACCGCTCCTTGGCTATGAGGTTTGTTTGGGAATCGTGCATAACCTATCTTTCATCTTCTTGTTCGCCACTATGATTTCATTCTAAGTTCCCACATAATGTCTATATCTATTTCTTCAGATGTTGGTTGTTGCTCTCGTATCAACGTTGTGGTACTTTATTGGAGGCTCATTTTTCGGTACTCTAGCACTAAATCCGTCAGACTGGACATGGCCAACATTCTGGAGTTCAACTTTGTCGTTTCCCTGGATACCTGCTCTTTACACTGGCTTATTTTCAACTGGGTTATGTCTATGGATAGAGGTACACTTCTCTGTCTGCCTAAAAAGATACTCTTTAAGTACTTTAAATAGCTGTAAATGAGAGCTGGCCTAAGGCTCTTCACGCTTGCACCTAGTTTCAGATATTATGGCTTGAGGTCCAATGAAGATGGCGTTATGAACACTGATCCTTGTTATCTTTTTTTTTTTTTTTTTGTGTGTATGATATACTAAGTTGCTCGGACTCTTCATTTTTGGTGCCGCACCCGTGTCGACACGACATGGGTATGGGTGTGGGATCCGTGTCCAATTTGGTCAATCAATTTTGGGTACTTTGACCGAAATCAATGAAAAATGTCTGGACAATTTTAATGATTTCTACAATCAATACAAAAGCTAAGGTGAAATTGAAAAAAATGGAATACCTTTTATATACAAATTTCTATGTCACTCATTTTCCTTTAATCTCCTTCCAAGATTCTCCTCAAGTTCTCGACATAATATCTCATAATTTAGGTTTTATAACTCTATTTTTAGATATTTTAATTATATTTAGGCAAATCCCCGCACCCGTATCCATATCCCCGAATATTAAAAAATAGATCATGAAGGATCCGACCTCTAGATCCGCACCCTTATCGGACATCTGCACCCGAGTTCGAGCAACTTAGATGATATATATATATATATATAAGTGGCTTCCATGATTCTGGTATTTGCTTTAATGTGAAGGTAGATATACTGGAACAGTAGTTTGCTCTGGTCAAAATGGTTTATGACACTAAAGTATACATTTCACTATATATATATATATATATATATATATATATATATATATAAGTGGCTTCCATGATTCTGGTATTTGTTTTAATGTGAAGGTAGATATACTGGAACAGTAGTTTGCTCTGGTCAAAATGGTTTATGACACTAAAATATACATTTCACTATATAAAAGGTGGTAACTTGCCTACCGACTGGGCCAAGAATGAGTGGAAGAGACTGAGAGAGAGGTGAGATTGCAGTAGCTCCGGTATGGTGTATTCTTACACTATAAAGGGTCGTTTGGTAGAGTGTACAAGAATAATGCTAAATAAAGTGTATTAGTAATGCTTGCGTTAGCAATACATGTATTAGTTATGCTTGCATTAATTAGACATAGATTATTTTAATGCATTGTTTGATTTGATGCATTAAAAATAGTATGTATTGCATAAAAAAAATTATTTACAAAGATACCCTCCACTTTTATGGTGGAAAAGATGTAAAAAGGGTTTTGAGGGGCAATTGGGTCTTTTATTATGTTAATGCATGCATTAAAACCATTGCATTGCTAATACCTAGAAATCCATGGTATTAGCAATGCACACCTTAATACACAATAGAGTGTATAACTAATGCAAGCATTAGTTATACATAAGTTGAAAAAGAGTACCAAACAAGATACTAGTAATACACAAGGTTAATACATGCATTATTTTTCCTAATACACTCTACCAAACGACCCCTAAATGTAGATACGCTAGAAAGATATTTTGGATTTGGTATGGTTAAGAGTCAAGACGGTAACAGAGTTTAAACTTTGTATGTCACTAGATATACATTTTTAGATGCTGATTTAAATAGTTGAGTTGAGTAAGCTGGTAGCTTGCATACTTATTGAGCCAACTATCCTTTTCATGAATGGGTAGCAACTCTAGGTAATGTACATATTTGATACAAGTGTTTGAAGACATAATTAAGTAATTCAAAATGTGATCTCTCTAACAACTTGAACTTTTAGATGAGATGGTTTCACAAACATGTTATCAGAGAAGACAAAAATGCTCAATTCAAGGCTCATTGCCATCCATTATCACAAAAGAATTACCACATTCTTGGCCCAAGAAAATGAGTTAGGCCCGCACATGAAGAGGTTGTTGAAAATGTAATTGAGTAACTAATCTCTCTCTAATATTTTAAGCTTTTAAATGAGACAATCTGATAGAAACTAAGATGAAACGAGATGAGAATGAAACTTTACTGGTTAAATAAAGTGCAAGAATCTCAAACACTGCATTAACCAATAACTATGTCCATATGGGGTGGACAAATCTCCAGTTACAAAGATAATTATAGTACTTTTCTTCTGCAGAATTCTCCCAAATACACATTTATACTAAACATAAAATAACTCCTAACAGACAGATAGAAACAGTTACTGCTGTAGATAACTGCTGCTGATAATAACTTCTGCTTATAACTACTATAGATAAAGAAACTAAGATAGATTATCTCCACATGCTTGTCTAGATTTTCTTCTAGAGTAAGTCCATAAAGGAGCATTCATATCAGTGCATCCCCCTGAAAAGTCGCCTTGTCCTCAAGGTGAAAAGAAGGAAACTGATCTGCAATGAGATCACAGTTCTCCCAACTAGCTTCTTCAAGGGAACGGTCAACCCATTGAACTAGCAATTCCAAAGAAGAAGCACTAGTTTCTTTGACCTGTCGATGCGCAAGAATGTTGGCAGGAGATATGGCGAGTTCCAATCTTCAGTAAGAGGAAGAGGGCAGGTGGTATAAAAGCTTGTTGACCATGAGCTGGACGGAGAAAAGATACATGAAAAATCAGATGGACTTTGG
Organism: Solanum etuberosum; assembly: GCA_029582245.1. NCBI lineage: Eukaryota > Viridiplantae > Streptophyta > Magnoliopsida > Solanales > Solanaceae > Solanum > Solanum etuberosum. The sequence continues at coordinate 39,209 of JAJONR010005444.1, read as the reverse complement.
AGGAAGCAGGAAGCTCCAGGTCATATGCTTATAGGTCCAACAAGTCATACAATATTATATGGTCCGAAAAATCGAGGTGACAATTTTTTGCACAATGAGCCAAAGAACGTTGAGGTAAGGCTGAACACGTAGAAAGACAAAATCTCTAACTTGAAAGGTAACATCTCGAAGATGAGAATTAGCTTGTTGTTTCATTCGAGTTTGAGCCTTTAAAAGGTTATCCTTGAAAATTTTCAGCATGGCATCATGATTCAAAAGTTGTTCTTCATAAACAAAAGGAGAAATGGATGGAGGGTCTCTACCATAAGCAACCTTGAATGGGGTAGTCTCTGTGGATGAGTGGAAGCCCGTGTTAAAAGAAAATTCTGCCCATGGTAAATAATGATTCCATGTATGAGGTTGCTCCATAACAAAGCATCATAAATACGATTCCAAGCATCGTAAATACGATTCCAAGCTTCTATTAACCACCTCTGTGTGTCCATCAGATCGTGGATGGTTAGATGTACCCATTCTTAGCCTTGTTTGGCTAAGTCAAAAAAGCTCCTACGAGAAGTCATGGAGAAAGATAACATCTCGATCAGATGGGATTGACCGAGGAATGCCGTGAAGACGCATAACTTCTCTGCAAAAAAACATTAGCAACAATCTTGGCAGTATATGGGTGAGAAAGTAGGATGAAATGAGAATACTTGCTGAGACGATCTATGACAGCCAAAATTGTATCAAAACCACCAGATTTGGGAAGTCCTACAATGAAGCCAAGTGAGACATCTTTCCAATATTCTATTAGGTATAGGCAACAGTTGTAGAAGTCCAGCAGGTCCTAGAGCTTGGTATTTGGCTTGTTGACAAACCAAACAATTCTGAACAAAGATCTTAACATCATGCTTCATCCTTGGCCAGAAAATGTTGGAGGAAAGTTGCTTCAAGGTTTTCAAATATCCTCAAAAATCTGCATTAATAACCTGTTAACCCAGGAAATCCACATAACTCCTTCGCATTAATTATAGTACTGGCCACTCCAAGACAGCTTGAACTTTATCCTGATCATCACCAACCCCCTTTTTTGAAATCACGTGACCCAAAAAAGAAATGTGGATTTGCCCAATTAAGCATTTATAAGTTTTGGCATTGAAACAATTATCTTTGAGAAGTTGGAGAGCTAGTTGCAAGTGACTGATATGTTGCTCAAAGGTCTGACTGTACACCAAGATGTTGTCAAAGAGTACATGAATGAATTTGTGCAGGTGTGGTATGAACAAATCATTCATAGCACATTGAGACGTAGAAGGAGCATTAGTGAGACCAAAGGGCATAACAGTTCCTTTGTAAGGGGAGAGTCTCACTTATTTATGTTTTCCTAGAATTTTGTAATGGGAGGAGTCCTCTCTTCTTAGGTGCATTGATTTTAGGTTTGATTTCTAGAATAGGGGGAAGAGTTGGTAACTTCAACAAGTTAACTAACTCATGAAACATCATAAGACCGGAGGTAAGGTTTATGTCCCTCTCTTTGCATTTTGCTTACTTTTATTTATGTTAAGGCCCGGAGGTGTTGCTCAGCCCCTGACCCCCTCAAGGATCGTTATTAAAAGAAAGGGCATAACAGTGAATTCATAATGACCAGAGTGCGTATGAAAAGCAGTTTTATGAATGTCTGCGGGATTGACACGTATCGGGTGGTAACCAGAATGCAAATTAATCTTCAAAAAAATAGGTGCTCATGCAATTTATCAAGAAGCTCATCAATATTTGGAATTGAGTACTTATATGTTATAGTGATTTGGTTGAGACCTCTATAATCAATTCACATACGCCATGTATTGTCCTTTTTCTTGACTATAAGGACAGGGCTATTAAACGGACTGGTACTTTACCTTATAAAACCCTTTTGGAGTAATTCAGAGATTTGTTTTCAATTTCTAATTTTTGGAAGTACGGATAACGGTAGGGGCGGATGTTGGGTGGTTATGAGTTAGGAATCAAAGGGATGGAGTGGATGTGTTGATGAAGAGGTGGTAGGGCATTGGGTTCTTCAAAAGTTGATTCAAACTTATGAAGCAAGCTCTGAATATCAATGGGTAGAGACTTACCTGAAGTATTATCAGCCTCCTCGGAGAAATATTGGAAAGCAACTGGTGCATATGATTCTTGTGGAACCCCCTGAAGCTTATATCGCTTCCCATTTAAATTAATAATCAAAAACATCTCATTCCAGTAAGTTTGGACTGTATTTAAAGAATAAGCCACTTAATTCAAGCACCAAATCTGCTCCTCCAACAAAGAAAGGATAAAATCTTGATCATCAGGGAATTTCACAACATGATTTTGGCATAGACGGTTGCAACTTATGATATCACCATGTCCAATCTGGACTCCAAAGTAGGGCACAACGTCAACAAGCAACTGTAATTCTTCAACAATTTTTTCAGAGATAAAATTGTGGGATGACCCACTATTAACCAGAAGCAGCACCTTGCGTGTCACAACCTTATTTCTCAAGTCATGATGACACCTACCAATACCCCACCAGTAAGTAAGTCAAACCCATAGCCCAGAACCAGGAGTAACGGGTTATCACGTGGAAGAAAAACTTGAAGAAAGCAATGAACAATAACAAGGAACAGATGAGGAGATAACAAAATAAATGCATACAAAACGACCCCAAGACCCGACTTCAGTCGGAAGTCGAACTTCTAATCAAAATAGGAGTACAAGCCAAAATACAAATATATACAAAATTGTCTCCAAATGCAAAAATAAAGACTAGTCCTAGCCAAAACAGCGGGAGACCAGCAACTCCGGACATCAGGAGCTCACTCCAGTCTCTGGATTCAAAAGCTACTCCGCACAAGGCACGCGTCAACTGTGAAAACCTATACTATGATCTGTAGGGTGCAAAAGTGTAGTATGTGTACCAACAAGTGGTACTCAGTAGGCATAGACCGACTAAGTTCCAAAGACAAAGCAAGTACAAATATCAGGTAAGTAAGGAAAGTACAACACAAGCAACTAAAGAAGAGATACAACACAATTAAGATAAGCAAATACAATGGAATAGAATAAAATGAGGAAAGGACCGAAGCAAGGGTACATACCTGGAGGCGCTAGCCCAACAACCTAACCACTACGAGAGTCCACTATGAAAGCCAACCAACCGGAGATACAACCTCGGTAACCACCGCTACACCTCACAATGGCCAAGAGGCCAACCCAACCCGGCCGAAACCAGAAGCACCAAAATAAAGACAAGTCAAACCATTTATGTAACAACTATCAATCGACACATGATATACAATTATATAATCAAACAATAACCTAACCGGACCTTCATAAGCCCAGAAGGTATACAACAACAAACATAACTCAACCGACCCCAAATAAGATTAGGCCCAAAATAGCTCAAGGAACTTGTACCCCGAAAATGAGCGCAATTCAAGCTCAGAAACAGGTTAAAACAACCCATGCAAGATAATTCACAAGAATCCACCATTAAAGAGGCCAGGAAGGTCTCGGGGATGAGAAATTACCTTCAGAAAAAGTCTCTCGCACTGTCCCGATTACCCTAACATGAAGTCTTGACAATTCTTGACCCAACGCAACTGAAATCACCAAATTTGGAGCTCCCTAGCTCAACTTACCGCAATACAAAATTAGAGAGTATTGATATTCGGGACTAGTCTTTAATTAAAAGATCAGTTAACTGACCTTGACCCAGTCCGCGAACGTGAAGGGTCGGGCCCCCAAAGCTCCGTAAACACAGAGGGTCAACCTTCTTAACCTTCGCGAATGCGGCGTAAGGCCCGGGATCCGATGACCAACCACCCTGGTCTCCTCGAATGCGGTACTCAACTCGCGAACGTGGAGGCCAAAATTATTGGCCCCCATGAATGCAGCTTGAGGCACGCGAACGCGAAGAAGAACAGGTGCTGCACTAGCTGGTGCAACAAGGCTCAAAATCCCCGATGGGGTGCTCCGGATTTGTTCAGGGCCCGTGCATGCAAATGAAATATGCTATCTCACCAAATTTGGCATTCCAGATTCAACGGAGATGTTGAAACTTCCCACGAAGGTCGTCTCAACAAAAAGTGGGTCCCAAACTCATTCTATTTCAAGCCAAAATCCACAAGGTGGTTTGGAGTGAGCCTAGAAGACTCAGGATCCGTATCAAAGGTCTTTCCACACCAAACTCGACGTTTTGGAGATAACAGAATTGTCAAAATTGCATTCTGAGGTCGTCTACATGGAGTTCTGACCGGAGTCAACCATTCAAACTTCAGAAGCTCCAAAATAGGAAAACTTGTTCAAAACCCAAACAAACGACCAGACGACCGAATTGTTAGTCCTAGCAAGTCATGAATGACCTGGGGTCACTATAGAAAATCTCTCAACAGCGAAAAGAACCATGTTTACAGAGAAGCAAACTCTTCTGCGGATTCTATAGCTAGCTCCACCCTTTCTGGTTTGCAATTGTAAAATGGAGGAAATGACCTAGAGGGTCATTATATTCCGTCCATTTAAGGTCCCTTGAAGTTTTATCATTGTGCCTGTTGTGTTCCTAGAAAGGCATGAAATGAAATTTCAACAAGCTCAGTTGTACCTGCTTCCCCATCAATAATGTCACTTGGCATTTGTTCCACAGATTCACCACTTTCAATGTTGTCATTTGTCTCCATGAGAGTGAGAGATGCTGTCTTGCAATGAGACCTGGTGCAAATTTTTCATTAAACCTAAAACAGAGTCCTTTGGCTATGTGATTCTGCTTCTCTATCTCCCAAGCACGATTTAGAAAAGGACGAGGAGACATCTGTGCAAAATTAGGTCTGGTTCGTGATACGAGTTGGCTGCCTACTTATTGGTAAGGAACTTCACGTGCATAACCAATTTGGGTTGTGTTGGATCTTGACAGATTTGGCCATTGAGACCTTTATGCCCACAATTGGAACCCACTTTTTGCTCAAATTCCATTGCAAGACTCATGGCTTTATAAACAGTTATAGGCTTATGAGTTCTACGTAAGGAACATCCCCAAAATATAATGTTCTAGCCAATTTTTGACTTGGGCAAGATCATTTAGCAAATTCCTGGGGATACTCTTGTATTGTTCCCAATTATCGAATGCTACATAAATGTTCATCTGAATTCTTAAATTCTGCAGGACCATACTTCTCTTGTAAAGCTTTAACAAGGTCCTCCACATACAATAGTGTACGCTCACTATTAATCCACGCAAAGAGATCAAGCGCATCACCCTCCAAATACATAGCTGCAACATCTACCTTTAGATCATCAGGAGTTTGATAGTTTTGAAAATATTTTCCAGCCTTCAAAATCCAGCCACGAGGATCTCCTCCAAATCGAGGAAATTCCATCTTTATGTGTGGCCTATGAGATGGATTCTTCAACCACCAAGGCATATCCACGTCAACATCAATATCCTCGACCCAAGAAAACCTTCTGGTGTCACGAGAACCTATATTACGTTTTGGACCCTTTCCTTTAGCAGATGTACTTTGATTAGCATCAAGTTGAGTACCACTAGATTGAGCCTTCACGCCTGCATCTAATGCTTCCAAACGTGATGTTATCAACGTTAATTGCTGGACAATTTGATCATTCAGGGGCTCACTAGGATGATTTGTGACGGGTTGTGCTGCTGGTTCATTAGAAGAACATGCAAATACCACTATCTTGGATCTTGCTGCTCTGATACCAAAATGATATAAACTAAGATTAAATGAGATGAGAATGAAACTTTACTGGTTAAATAAAGTTCAAGAATCTTAAACACTGCATTAACCAATAACTACGTCCGTATGGAGTGGACAAATCTCCAGTTACAAAGATAATAATAATACTTTTCTTCTATAGAATTCTCCAAAATACACATATTTATATTGAACATTAAGGTAACTCCTAATAGATAGAGATAGAAACAGTTACTGCTGTCGATAATAACTTCTACCGATATTAACTCTTGCTTATATTTTATCCTATTTAAAATATAGAAACTAAGATAAATCATCTTCACATGCTTGTCTAGATTTCTTCTAGAGTAAGTCCGTAAAGGAGCATTCAAATCACAATCACCCAATTCTTCTTAAAGGCTATTGATACCACATTCTAGTCTTGTTGGTTCTACCCATAGTTTGTAACATTTTCTATATTTTTTGTATGTTCATATTTAGCACTTTGTATGTGTCTGTTGGTGATATTGGATTGTGTTAGAGAGAAGACATAGCAGCTAACCCACCTTATAGGAAACGGGTTCAAATGATCTGCTTCATCGGGAAATAGTTATTTTTATGTGTGAATTTATCTGAAAAATGGAAAATAATGGTTATTTTAGATTAGCTGAATCCGCCTGACAATAAATGAAGATGTAATGCAGTGGACAAGAGGGTTCAAACTGCGACTGAGGCCATGAGTCCAATCCCGTGTAATAGCGATTAAGAGAACCCAATTTCCCAAAAATCTAAGGGTTCGTCAACATTGATAATTAGTGCTATATATTACTAGATTTAAAACACTACATTTCCTTTAACGTGAGTGGTCACTACTTGGTTATTTCTTTAATTGCAGGTTATTAGTTTATTGTTTTACAATTATATTCTTTAATTTATTTTGTTTTTTGTGTTTCAAGTTGTTAGTTGATTTCCAAATTACCAGTTTTCAAAAAAGAAAAAAGAAAGTTGTTAGTTAATTTCAAATGTTAGGGTATGACATCAATATTTGCATGTTTAATTAATTTTCAATCAACGAGAGCATTGTAAATTTATTACCCTGAATGCCTTTTCTTTTGTTTTTTTTTTCTATTTTTCTTTCTCAATCAAATAAAAGTTACTCTAATTAAAGTCTATTTTATTTTTAAGAAATTAAACTTTTCTACTAAGTGAATTTTGGTTCTCTTCATTTATCTTGCTAAACATGAGTGTATTCATCAGGGTAATTTACAATTTGTTAAAACTTGTGTTCTATTGATTTTTTTTGTTTAGCTATGTTTCTTTAATTTTCTTATTAATTTAGGTTAGTTCATAATCCTATTTTCCGTCGTCTCTTATTTGTAACAACTTTGTCATTAATGCACAAGAAAGCTATTTTAGGTTTCATTACGTTTCTTAAAGTTATTAGATTTTAAATTTATTAAAACTTTTTATCCAAAATTAACAAATTACTAATTCGTTGAATTTGTGAAAGAAGTTCTTTACCTTTTGTTTTGCTAGTAGGCTGGTGCAGACTTCCTTCTTAGACCACCGGAAGACACCCAGGACTATAACATGTCGTGAAAGAAGCACACTGGACGGGCGTGCTTCAATCGTTGTTAAACTATTTAGATTTTTTTAAAAAAAAATTCAAAAAGAAAACTTAAAAGGACTACTATCTTGAGGTCATGTTATGAACATAAGAAATGAAAAAAAAAAAAGAAGTGAGCAAATTTTGATTATTGTGATCAATGCTGCTTATAGCATACTATGGTTTCTAACTGAACCTGCTCGTGTAATATCCTGGGTAAGGCCAACCCTTCACTTCTTCATAATTGCTAAACTGTAAACAAATGATTCAGTGAGGAGAACGGGACTATGATTTTCCTCTATAGGTTAAGTCTTAATAAAGAACGTTGACGAGCCACGGATGACAGTTAGTTAAAGTGCACTTAGACTTACACTTGTCTAAGGTAGACCATATGAAAACAATATAGAGTTGGGAACACATAAGAACTCTTGAATGGAAAAGAGATATAATTCCAGTTCCTTTGGAATCGGTAGTCAATCAAAAACAATTGAAAGATCAATGAATTGATGTTGATTCATTGCTTTTGTGATGATTGGGAGATATCTATCACCATTACAAGATGTATCCCCTTATATTACAAGAAGTCGTCTGTTAACAAGCTCAATCATCCATCTGATGTTAGAGATCTACTGCTAACAATAGGACATTAAAATAGTGTAGTGTGTGATACATTTGACCGACTCCTATTGCACATGAGCTAACCATGTTGTAAGATGGCGTTGTGTGAGAGTGGTTAAAGGCTTCAGGCTGAATTATCTGGCTGAGTCGATATGTTCCTAAGATAATGGTTGGCAAGTTCCACGATGCGTCTTGTCGCTAATGAATCAACACAATCGCGTATCCAATTCAATTGAGGACCCAGATCTTGGTGCTAAGAGAAGGATGCCGTCTTTAAGAAAACACTATTTCACATAGGTTTGCTCAATTATTTTGTATGACAATGCTTAGCATTCTTCTAAATTGGGCCAGAGCATCTCGCGATCCTTTCTAAACAGTAGTTACTACTTTGAATTTGAAACATCATGGAATAGTGATAATTAGTGAATGTACGAGGTTTAAGCAGTTATATTGATAAATACCTTCTTATCCCATAGCCTTGGTATTCATTTGATGCTTTGAATGACTGAGTTCCTTATTCCTTGCCATCTAAATTGATCACACATCTTGGAAAAGTCTGCTTTGAATATATTGTATGTATATTCTTTATAAGTAATGTATTATTATGAAAAGCTTTGCTAATCTTGTTCACTTGGACAGACTCACTCTTAAATGGGTCTGTATCTGGAAGAATTGTGGAATTCATGCTATCATTGAATTATGAAAACTATCTAATTATACAAATATTTCTACCATATTTACTAATTCTCCTTATAGTTTAAAATAATTACATATTGTCTCACAAATTAATAATTGCATATCAGATTTCAAGTCAAACACATCTAGATACATGTATTTTTTCTACCAGATTCAATCTAAAATACAGATACATAGGGAGAGAGGCGAGCGAGATAGGAGAGAGGTGAGCGAGGGAGTTAGCATATCCTAGATACATACGAATCACACTAGATACATGTATTTGAGATCCCAAATATATTCCAGATACATTCTGAAATATCGATACATAGGGAGAGAGGTGAGTGAGAGAGAGAGAGGCGATTGAGAGAGGAGAGACGCAAGCGAGAGAGTCAGTGTATTCCATATACATGGGAATCCGCTGGGATACAGTGTACTTGGAACAAATTACACCTAATTTTGACTTGGGGACCGAAATCTGACACGAATGGTAATTTTGAAAACTCACGGGAAGGCACGTAGTTAGACCCTAAGCTAGTGGGATTTGTGTTGTTTATCCTTGAATTATCATCCTCATTGATGATGTTAGTGTCCTAAATCCTTTGTTATAATTTACTGCTCAAAATATTGTTATCTTAACAAGTATGAAGAGTATTAACTATTTCTCAAGAGTATTCATGAAACCTTCTTCAACTCTAGCTGAACTCTCATTTTCTTACATTTTTCATTGTCTGTCCTTACATTCATGCTTGGTAAGCGAAAGTTAAATGTCTGGACATCCTTGGTAAACTACGGTTTTGTTGCTCTAGTACTTTACCTCAGTGTGACAAAATGGAACTGACCTGTCACCTGTCTGTATGTTAATATATCTAGAAGCTTTCATTTGATATCTGGCTTGCGAAAAATAAAACAGGACATTTAGTCTTCTACTAGTTTTTTTTTATGATGGGAATATTTATAACTGAAAGCTGATTGACCAGTATTTAGTTCATAAATCTCTTATAGTAGTAATCATATGCTCCTTTGTGGCAATTGGTGTTGTTTTCAAAGGATATCAGAAGGATGAATTGACGTCTATATTTGGCCCTCATCTCAATTATTTAATGTGCAGATGGCTGCCATGTGTAATGTATCAGCAACAGAGACTGCAATAATTTATGGGCTGGAACCAATATGGGGTGCTGGGTTTGCTTGGTTTCTCCTTGGTGAGAGATGGGGTTTAAGTGGATGGATTGGGGCCGCCTTTATATTAGGTAATACCAATTCCCACTTTCAGTATGTAATAGGAAACTATTCAGTGATTTGGTTCTTGTAAGACTGTCCCTTTCAATTTGATTTGAACTGTGAATAACATGATAACTACTCACACTTTGGCTCAATCTTAGGAAAAAACAATGTTTTGTTTTACAGGATCATAGCTCGGTCTGAGGTTTTATTCCACTTGGGAAATATCTGCAAATATTTTCATGATTCCATTCCTATCAACTTCTAATTATATATCCATGTAGGTGGAAGTCTATCAGTGCAGATACTTGGAGCTTCATCTTCATCTTTGTCAGGACGAGTCGAAAAAGTTATTCAGGATGATAAGTTATCAATTTCACATAAAAGGAACAACATTCATGCTTCACCACTTGTTATTAGCTGCAAGGAAGATCCAACAGACTTGTTGCGCAAGTCATGAATGTTGATGTTCCTTTTTTTTTTTGCTATGTATGTATAGGTGGATATTGTACAACTATTGTGACTCCTTTAATCTAGAAATATATTTTCTCGACAGACCACATGTGTGCATGTACATAACAATACAACTTTTACAAAGGAATCCTAATTTTCCTCTCTTCTCAATTTCTAAGAAATGTTTGGTGAGATACATGAAAATAAGAGCACGTTTTAACTAATGGTGATTTCATGAAAATTAAAACAGGGGTGCTATCTAAAACTGTAACAATTACAGGGGTATCAAATTACTAAGCCACATTACGAAGGTTTGGGAAAGAGGGGTGGAGATAAGAGTGAGGAGAGGGGTGTAAAATTTCAAGAATCAATTTGGATTCATGCCAAGGGTGATCAACTACTGAAGCCATCCACCTTAAGCGGATATTGGTGTAGAAGTATAGGGAATGGAAGAGGGACCTACATATGGTGTTCATTGATCTTTAAAAGGCCTATGACAGTCCCAAGGAATGTCCTCTGAATGTGCTTGCATGCGAAAGGTGTCTCGATGGTATGTATTAAGGCAATAAAGGGCATGTATGATGGAGCCAAGCCATGGGTTAAAATGGTGGGAGGAGACTCGGAGCACTTCCCATATGAAATGGGGCTACATCAGAGATCAATTATTAGCCCTTTTCGATTCGCCTTGGTGATAGATGAGTTGACGTTGTCTATTCAGGAAGCAATTCCATGGTGTATGTTATTTGCAGACGACATAGTTCTGAGTGATGAGACACGGGACATAGTTAATGCTAGGTTGGGGGGTTTGGAGGCAAACTCTGGAGTCCAAAGGGTTCTAGTGGAGTAGGACCAAAACAGAATATTAAGAGTGTAAATTCAATGTTACGTCGCATGAAGTGTACATGGAAATAAGGCTTGCCACACAAATTATTCCCAAGAGAGAAAATTTTAAGTATCTTGGGTCCATAATCTAGAGTAGTGGGGACATTGACGATGACGCCACACATCGCATTGGGGCTACATGAATGAAATGATGGCTTGCCTTTGGAATCTTGTGTGATAAGAAGGTACCATCTAAATTTAAAGGGGAGTTCTACAGAGGAGTGGTTAGATTTTCCTTGCTGTATGGAGTGGAATGTTGACCAGTCAAGAGTTCACATGAGTAGAAGATGCATGTTGCATAGATGCAAATGTTGAGATAGATGTGTGGGCATACTAGGAGCGATAAGATTTGGAATGAGATTATTGGGGAGAAGGTGTGAGAGACTTCTGCGGCAGACAAGGTGAGGGAAGGTAGATTTATATGGTGCGTTAACGTCCTAGTTAGGAGGTGCGAGAGTCTGATTATAAAGGGCATGCAAATGGGTAGGGGTAGGCCAAAGAAGTACTGGGAAGAGGTGATTAAACATGACATGACGCAATATCATATTACCGAGGACATGACACTAGATAGGAAAGAGTGAAGGTCACATATTAGGATAGAAGATGGTAGTCATAGTTCTAGTCGTACCTTGTTGTTCTTTCCATATATGATTTTTGTATTTTTGATTATCACACTATTTTGATGTTTGATAGTATTCTTTTCTTGTAGACTTGATATTGTTTTTCTTATTATGACTATGCTCCGTTCATTGGTTTCTTCTACCTCTACTTGGGTTTGGTACAGTTGAGCTGAGGGTCGTTTGGGAACAACCTCTCTATCTCAATGAGGTAATGGTAAGGTCTGTATACACTCTACCTTCTCAAACCTCACTTAGTGGAATTTCATTGGATAAATTGTTGTTGTTGTTATTGTTGTATTTGTTGTTGATTTCATGATATTGGATACTGAAATGCAATGCTCTATAAAATATTTAAAACAGACATGTGTGATCCAAAAAATACAATCATCATTTTTCTCCTTTTTAATTCCAAAAAAAACTTATTAATCTTGTTTGCTTTTTCTACAATTAATTTGTATGATATTTATTTGTAATGGCAATTAATCTTTTCATATACCGTATTGGTTTGGTACCCGATACAGCCACAAAGACAACCACTCGTATGTAATTTGATATATATACACACATACACTGAGGGACTTCTAAGTTGTTAAGATCCCCCCGATTAGCCTAAAAAGAAGCAATAATTGATGAACTTGAGTTCAATGAGTTGGTAAAATACCATCTCATCAAATCCCCAAACTTGAACTATGGCATGTCCTCAAGCAAAACACTCACTAAGCATAAAACGTAAGCTTAGTCACACCCAAGACATGATTTGCATATTTACACACTAGACTCAAAATAAAAAACATACTCCCTCCGTCCCATTTTATATGACACTTTTCGGATTTCAAGATTCAAACAAGTCTAACTTTGACCGAAAATTTTTCATAGATCTTTTAAACATTTTGAATTATCAATTGTTGTGACTTATAGTACTTTTTAGGTAGTTTACAAATATATAAATTTTATTTCAAAAAAAATTGAAGATTACATGCGCAAATTCCCGGTCAAACTTAAACTGTTTGACTCTAAAAAAATGAAAAGTGCCACATAAATTGGGACAGAGTGAGTATAAAAGACTCAAAATAAAAGACTCTATATACAAACACAACTCACAATCGGTTCCACCATCATTCACTAGACAAATGTTTTCTTACTTTCAAAATCTCTTTCATTCAAAGCACAAAATTGGGACAATTTTTCCTTCAAAAATAATTTCAAAGCATCTCAAATCAATGACATCAACCTTCATGGTTTGCCTATATATTCACAAGAATTTATCGCATTCATGCAACTCAATTTGAACCAAGACATCACTATTCAAATGAAGGATGTAGTGTTACTCACACAAGAGAGAATCTCACACATTTTGAGGGACTTCTAAGGTGTTAAAATATCTCTCCCCTGGGAACTTTCCTCCTTAAATGTGGTCTAACTTGGTTGAAAAGAGTAGGGAGAGATTTGCAAGCCAATACAAAATGCTAAACACTGAAAACAGAGGGAGGTAGTGACAGCGAACTAAAACATGAAGTTTAAATTGATTTCATGAATATGCATGCATATTGAGACATGAAAATATTGAAATACATGGATTTGAAAGAGTATTAAGGAGGAACTATTACCTTATGCTGAAACTAAATTGGAAGAAAGAGATGAGGATATGTGGACATCATATCAACTTTGGTTTTCCAAGTAGCACCTTCAACTAACTAATTCCTCCAAAGACTTTCACTGTAGCGACTTCTTTATTCCTCAACTTACGAACTTGACAGTCAAGAATCTCAACCAAGACCTCTTCATAAGAGAGACTTTCCTTCACACTGATACTTTCTAAATGCACAACTAAAGGCGGATCACCAATGCATTTCTTTAACAAGGACATATGAAACACTGGATGCACTGATGCCAACTCGGAATGGAAATCCAACTCATAAGCCACATTACCAAAATGCCTCAAAATCTGATAAGGACCTACATGACAGGGACTGAACTTTTCTTTCTTATCAAACCTCATCATCCCTTTCATGGGTGAAATTTTTAGATAAACCCAATTATTTACAACAAATTCAAGCTCTCTCCTCCTCGCACCGACATAATATTTCTGTCTACTCTAGGCCATTCTCAACCTATCTCTAATAAGTCAAACATTCTCCATGACATCAGGAATTGACTCGGGCCCTGTCAAATCCACTTCACCAACTTCAAGCCAACCTATAGGAGACCTTCACCTCCTACCATGAAGCTCCTCAAAGGGATCCATCTAAATACTAGAGTGGTAACTATTATTATAAGCAAACTCAATCGAAGGAAAATGATCATCCCAATTACCTTTAAAGTCGATCACACAAACTGTCACGCCCCGAGCCTACACCCTGGACGTGGCTGACACTCGAGAACCATTGCTGGTCTCCAAGCGAACCCTTGGCCTAACTCAATACTCAGCGAAAGACCTACTCAACTTTATATGAACTTAAAAGTAAAGATTTCTCAAAAGTCTCAAAGTAAATAACTCAGAATATTTAGAAAAACATTCAACTGGCCAAAAGAGGCAACTCAAGTCTTAAACATTTAACAATGGAAATGAAAAAGACTCCTAAAAACACTACTGTCTACGAAGCCTCTAATAACTATGAGAGAAGTTGGGACAAGAACCATGACCTCCTAACAAAACTAAAAGTAGATATGGAACCCTACGAAGCAAGGAGGCTCACCAAAGCAACTCTGGAACTGCAAGTTGTATCAATGGAGCGCCTGTTGATGACCCTGATTATATGTATCTGCATCATGAAAGATGCAGGCCAAATGACGTTAGTACATGGAATGTACGAGCATTCAAGGGGAACTTTAAAACACAAACATAAGATTGAACTGATAAAAAGGAAGAACATACTCACCTCATCTCAACTCAACTCAAGGATACTCAAACTCAGAAATACTCAACTCAAATCCATATAAAAGCAACAATAAAGATGCAGTATAAAGAAAGCTTTTTAAAATAGTAGATAATAACTCAATGTATTAAAAGTACAATAATAACTCTTTTACTCTTATTTGGGAGATTCTCTAACCGGCAACCATCACTATGAGCTATGTGATGATACATCGTCTCGCCCACGCTGCCTGAACTGTCCTATACCTTGCCTGAGTATAAGACATCCTCAACTAAGTGGATCCACTAAGCTATGCTTAAAACCAATAAGGAATCATCTAAAAAGTATGATCTTTTACCCACGTTGGCATACATGGTTTATGAGGACTTTGAGTTGTCTGAACTCGTCCCCATATCGGTGCTCAATACTACTCCTAATAATATATATATTACTCATGCTCATATGTTTTAAAGAAAACATTACTCCTCCTCAATTTGAGATAATTACTCAAAAGTTCTCTTAAACGAGATAATGCTCAAAACCCCTCATGAACTCATTTGGAAATTAGTGTTTCTTTCATTTTAGATGTAAAAGTGTTACATAGTTGGGAATACTTAGTCCCCTCATACTCATTTTGAAAAATGAACTCAACCTTCCTCATCCTCATACTTATTTACTCAAGTCTTAAAATAAGTTATAATTAATTGTAGAATATTTCTCAAAATGACTCAAAAGACTTCCTCGACCTTTACTCTTAATCTTTTCTTTGATTTGAAATAAAGATTCAAAAGTTATGATTTGAAATGTAGCATCTCTCAATGATTTAGGAAGGTTTAGATAGTTGATAATAAGAAACAAGCGAAGACACAAATTGGTGAACACTGGCGCGACGCGAAGAGGGATTTTTTCATTTTTGGTTGCGAAATAATTTTTGAGGCAGAGGACTCTGTATCCTCTCCGCGACGCGGAGAGGGGGGGGGATTTTCTGGGGGTTAAATTTTAAAGGGCCTCCACGACGCGGACCTGGGTGCGTATATTTGCCCGATCTTTTCTTCCTCTTCCAAACTCGATTCAACTCATACCCACCTTAGTTCTATGGTCCAATTTCACGAAATTTCACAAACCCAGAACACTTTCAATGAAACCTACACCAAACTTAATCAAGAGACTCAACTATTGCGCAAAACCCTCACCTCCAGGATTTCAAAGTCCTCAATTTATCAATTTAACTCAAGAACTTCTCAAGAACTCAATAATCAACTTCAAGAAGGAACTCATGGGTAAAAGTTTACATGATTGGCGTGAGGGCAAACAAACCCAACACTATGAAAGCGTACATACCTCGAAAGAATCAAATTCTTGGCAAAAATCCCCAAAGATAGCAAGAAATCTTGAACGCTTGAAACTTTTCTCTCTTTTCTCCTCTTGAACTTTGCCCTAACCTTCCAAACGTTTTTAGACTTTAGCGTAAACTGATTTTAATCAGCTTTGACCCTTAATTTGGGTGAAAATGTGTGGACTTAGTGGGGTAAGGAAAAGACCAAAATACCCCTCCTTAATTCGGATGAATTTCTTTAATTGGACTGGATGAACTCAAACGGACATATCTCCCTCCTCCGAACTCAGAATTTAGCAAACTCGGTGGTGTTGGATAGAGGACTCAAAGATCTTTCATTTGGTGTCTCAAGGGTCATCTAAATCATCCTGTGCTGAAAGTTATGGTAATTTAAAGTTTACTCAAAACTCACAATTGAAGACTAACTTGCACAAATCTCAAATTAGCTCCTTCCAATTTAGTTCTCTCTAAAATTGGATCTTTCTAAGACCGAGGTGTTATACAAACTCTCAACATATCATCAAAGGTCTGAATAGTTCATTTAGCCTGGCCATCCGTTTGTGGGTGAAAAGTTGTGCTAAGCTTAACATGAGCACCAAGACCTTTCTGAACCGATCTCCAAAATTGAGAGGTCAATTGAGTACTCCTATATGAGATAATGGGCAATGGAACACCATGTAATTTAACCAAATCCCGAATGTAAAGTCTAGTATAATCCTCGACTGAATTGGAAGTCTTAACTGGAAGAAAATGTTATGACTTAGTCATTTGGTCTACGACCACCGAAATGGAGTCATTTTGACGTGCGTACTAGGCAAACATATGATGAAGTCCATATTCAAGTCTTCCCACTTCTAAGTAGGAATACTGATATCCTGAGTCATACCACCTGGTTTTTGATGCTCAATCTTAACTTGTTGACAATTTGGACACAAATTCTGCAATATCTTTCTTCATTCCATTCCACCAATAGACTTCCTATAAGTCCTGTTACATCTTAGTGGTTCTTGGGTGAATTGAATATAGAGAACTGTGAGCTTCTTCTAGTATCTGTTGCCTCAACCCATTAACATCTAGATCATATAATCGACCTTGATATTGAAGCACACCATCTCCCCCTTGGGAGAAAACCTCAATAACTTTTTCGAGAACTGCTTTCTTCAATTCAACCAAAGTTGGATAATCGCCTTGTTTCGCCTTAACATCCGACACAAGATATGATTCTCACCCATTTTGAAAAATAACTCCACCATCTTTTGAATCAACCAAACGAACTCCCAATTGAGCAAGTCTGTGAACATCATGAACTAACTTCTTTTTCTCATCCTCAATATGAGCAACACTATTTATGGACAATCTACTAAAAACATATACAACTACATTCGCTTTACTTGAATGGTAAATGACACTCATGTCATAATATTTTAACAACTCACACCATCTCCTCTAGCGAAGATTTAAGTCCTTGCTGATAAACGCTCAACTACACCTCATCCAATACTAGGTGTAGGCGATCGTAATCTAGTATAAATCCAACATAGAGTTGGGATCGATCCCACAGGGAGTGATACAAGTTAGAATTGACTTACGAAGTTAAAGATGTGTTCTAAACGATACTAGGAATGAAATTTATCGAAATCATGCAATTAAATCTAAGGGTTGACAGCAAGTGTCAAATGGGGGATTTAGGTTTGTCAACTAACAACTAAGAAAAACAGGGGAGTAATCAAGTAGATAAGGGATACTTGGGGATGTGATCGATTAAAGGCTAATTTCATTATATGGGTAATCATAATTTACTAACAATTGCGAATCTCAGTGGGTAGGCTAGACTATATGTGCAATATCTTTTTCTCGAACAACTATTATGATTCAAGTGATTTCTCTCGAACCTCGACAAGCATAACACTATAAGCAGCCCAATACCTTAATTTATATACTCTCTCGAGCTAGATAGGTAGGATCGAGTTAAGATTCACTCTCTCGAGCTGAACCCACAACAACCCAATCACTACAATTATCAATTGATAACCTTAGTTCTAAAACCTCTTTCTCAAGCAAGCCCAGAACACTAAGTTAGAACTGCATTTGCAACTACAATGCATGGGTTAATACACAACTATCAATTAAACCCACTTTAAATCAGCATTTAAATCAGTAAACAACAATACCCATAAGCTAATTAGAGAAAATAATCACATGATAACACCCCCAAGAATGGGGTTTTAGCCACACATCATAAAAAATAAGAAATCAATACCAATTACGTTCTCCATAATCTGGGTATTGCAATGGACATCTTTACAATGATCCAAAATGCTCAATATCGAAAACCCAACTCAAAATCAACTGAAAACTCCTAAAACTAAGTAAAACAAAGAAAGCTCCAAGTTCTACAATGGGTAAATTACTTAGGAAATGACTGGATTCCTTTTTTTGCTTTTTTAAATGCAATTTATACGTTCTCAAATTTTGGCCTTCATGTTCACTAGGCGAGGTTAGTCGAGCATCGCCGACCAAGTTGGCGATGCACCAATGGCTCCATTCCATCACCGTCTTGCCTTGGGTTTTTAATATCAGGGTTCTGTGACTTTAGGCGATCAGGATCGAGGTCGTCGATCCATTCAGCGGTCTGCCAATTGTCCATTTCCATCGCCAAGGTGATTTCTCACCAGGGCTAGCGGTCTGGAACTTTAGGCGAGCTGAAGTGCCACTCGGTGAGTCGCCGAGTGGCTTTGGTGATTCTCAGATTTTACTATCTTCAGCCTTTTTCATCTTTTTCGCTCCTTTTTGCCCGGTAATGTCCTTGCCTTGCTCTTTTGCCTTTTTATCTGCAAATTAGCATTAAAACATCAGTTTGGAGCACAAATTAGGCATTGAGGACACTAATACTATGAATAACAAGCCCTAAATGAGTCAAAATCCCAGACTCATCAACACCCCAACTTAAACTTTTGCTTGTCCTCAAGTAAAACACAAGATCAATCAGCCCAATAAGGATGCCTACAAACAGTGCTACTCAAGACTCAACACGAATGCACACAAGAGGTTCAAACTACCCATACAATGTTCAATTGTGCACTCTAAGTTTCAAATTATGACTCACCATCATCAAATAGAACTCAAGCTCACAATGCTTACTTCAAATGCAAATTCAAGCTCAACAAAAGCATTCAAATGCCCTCACACCAAGAATGATTCCATTTTCACACAAGGTTCATCAACAATTTAGAAAATTGGAATAAAAAACAACTCTCACACTCCCAAAGATAAACACATGGATGACTCTAACCATAAGCTTGCCCTTAATTTCCAATCAACCTTATTTTCAGCTCGCTCAAGATCAAAAAGGTCTTTCAAGGCTAGTAATGGGGCTGAGTGTAAAGGTATGTCATTTTGGTTTAGTGGCTTCTACCTTCATGAAGTATGGCCTGCAATTCACTTCTTCTCCTTCTCTTTTACACTATATGATGTTCACGATCCACCCTATTATTCATTTAAGCATGACTCATTGGATATCCCATTTCTTTTGCTTCTTTCACAAGCTTTATTTCACAAGCTTTATTTCACCACTCTTCTCCTTTTCAATCTTTTTCCATTTTCACCTTTTTCTTATCTTTCTCTTTTTTTTACATGGAGGGGTTCTATCTTTTTCAAAACAATCCATCAAAGGGAGATTTTTCACATTTCTTGACTTTCCTCCTTTTTCACCAAACCCCCAATTTAGGCTTTTGGCCTAAGTTGGCTACTCAAACGAACCAATACTTCATGAAGGTTATATGTGATGGGACAAAGAGGTCAAAGTTGCTCAAGTTTCTTCAAAAGAAAAGGATAGGCTCGAAGGGTGCCAAGTTAGGTTCACACTCTCACAAGGTGGCCACAAAGAGGTATAAGGTCAATTTTTGGTTCACTCTTCACCAATTGTGCCTAATATCATTTCAATCGCTTGCTTACATCAATCAATCGGACTATCGGGGCAAGTTCTAGGTATCATCAAGCACATAGTTCAAGACAACCTTACCACACATGGAATTTGATACAATCATCAAACAAGACTCTACAATTTTCAGCTAGCATGCAATGATCAACTCAATAGATCAACCCAACAACCGGCTAGTCACAACGAGATGCTAGGAGTTCACATATCACCTATGTAACTCAATTTGCCTTATCGTAGCCGTACACTCATATTGTTCAATTGAGAGCACTATTTAAGTCATCGGTATTGATCATAACCGACACTCAAAATTGCAAGAGAACAACCACAACTAAACACATCAAGAGGTGGCAATTTTTAAAATCAGCTCAAAACCACCATTTGCAATTCAAAACAAGGGATAAACTCAATGGATCAAAACCATATATATAAAAACACAAGATACGATCCAACATTCACAAAATAACACAGTAAATATCCACAAATCAGCCCAAAAGAGGTAGGTATGAAAATACCTCACCCCGTAAAAATACACTAGCAGTTGTCCCCAAATGCAAAGAAAGAGAAAAATAGTCTAAAAATAACAGAAAGGGAGTCAAAAGAATCATCCTGGCAGGCTAATCCTAGGGGGAACTCTGCATGTCCGTGACTCCATCAGTCTGGGCATCAGTGCCCGGTGTAACATCATCCTTGGCTCCACTGGAGCCCACCATCGATGTCTCTCTCAAAGATGCCTCAACAACAGACTGGACCATCACACCCTTAAGGTCCGCCAAGTCATCATACATAGTTTCATCTCTAACACCGAGCTCCTTCTCATCAGTCTCCGCCTCAGACTCAACAACTGCGCTCTCTCTATCAACATCTCCAGTTGTAGTAGCCGAAGGAATCTCTAAAATGGCAGGAACATCTGTGCTCGGGATGTCGGGGATCTCAACTGTGCCGAATAGCATCGATAAATCTATGGACTTTAGCTCGTCCAAATATTTCCTCAACCCAACAACATCGGCCTTCAAGGCCCTCAAAGCAACAGAATCACCCCGGCCTTGCTCACAAGCCTCAACCCTCACAGTAAGGGCATCCAGTGCAAGTCGGTGAGCATCTATCAACTCCTAATGCTCTCTCATATCAGCCCTAATCGGGGCCAAGGCAGCAGCGATCGCCCGCTCTATCATCCCAAGCACATCGGCCTCTACCCGGGAGGCACGCATATCAGCGGAATGAGCCAGATGGCCCATCTTCTATAATATAGCCTGGGTGATAGGGGTCGGGAGGCAGTAGCAGCAGCAACAATAGTGGGAGGGGGTACATCAGATGAACTAGGAGATGTAGAAGTAGAGGGGCTAGAGGTACCTGTAGGCTCATTGGCCTGATGAGGAAGTATTGCCTCAGTCGGCAACATATCAACATCAACTACCGGGGACGTATCCACCGGTGAAGCTCTTCTCCTGTCGGTCTCATCCCTCAAGTACTCGACCTCGATCCATCGGATGTCAGTAGAGGAAGTGGGAGTCACTTCCACATCCATCTTCTCAATCATGGGGACACGGGCCCGTCTGCACGGCTCAGTGATCAGCATCGGAAAGGGAGGAGAGATCTGACTCTTCTTGGCCCTCATGGCCATCTCTTTCTCAATGAGCAGACCCAAATTAAGCTTTTCCCGACCATGATACAACCCAAACATGCTGCCTTCGGATGCCGGAGGATCAACTCATTCTGTGAAGGCATAATGGTGCTGCTGATAAACCTAAACCAGTATCTGGCCGCCACGTTCATGACCTTCTTCTCAATCGGCATACTAGCCTCAATCCACCTCGGTGTCACATTGGAAATCAGAGGTGCTATCCAACCTTTAAATCATTGAGGGTCTTCTTTTTGATCTTGTCAATGTATTAGTGCATAAAGTTCATTGTGCACCCGAGTGCATCATTAATATCTGAGCTGCTGCACTTCACCTTCTTCCCTCGAACTACTACAAAGTCAATCGGCTTGAAAGCACTAGCCTTTTTCTTACCCTTCGGAACTAACTCTCCGTATGCCGAGTAGAACTCCCAGATCCAAGTAGGAATGTAAGGGCCTCGTGGTTTTGTGAAAACCTTGAACTTGTGGAACCTCAAAGTGCTCCACACTGCAGGGTACCGGTCTACCACACCGTCACTAGACAACCTCTTTTCTTCTAGAATTGTCCTCAAATCCTTAGCCTTTAGTCTGTTGAGTGACTGGGGTGAAGGAACAAGAACTGGTGTAAGGCCCTGCACTACTGTCTGAGCTGGAGGAGGAGGCGTATGAGGCACCAGGATCCTAGATGGATCATTCATCGACTTGAAGCGTTGCTCCGCTCTCCTAGAATGTAGGAGCTGGTCATCTTCTGACTCAGAGATGGATGCCGAAGAACTGCCCTCAAAGTGGCCATCACTCTTAGAAGAGGTGAGGTGAGTGGCATAAATTCCCTCACTGTCGGAGCTCACCTCCGCTGGTGTGGATTGTGCGGGGCCTTTGCCCTTGCCCTTTCCCCCTTTTGGAGGAAGTTTGGAAACCGGGGCTCGGGAGGCTGCAACCTCTTCATTAATAACGATCCCTGTAATCCTCTTTCGAGGTGGTTGATTCCTTCTTTCGACTTTAGGTCTAGCCATTTCTGCAAAAAAAAAACCACACACGTTAAATGCAATTCGAAAAAAATCAAAGTTTGAAAACTGCACAGAAAGACTTGCCGAACACATTTGGCGAGCCAAGTCGGGCTCACCGAAAGTTCCAGAGTAAAAAGTTTCAAAAGTAAGCGCAGGTCTGCGATGTCTAGGGCCATTCGGTGGATCGTCGACACCATTCGGGGAACTAGAAGTAGCTTGTCGAATGTTACAGAATAATTTCAGGGATTTCGGTGAGTCACCGAGTGAACTCGACGAGCTTAGGCATATCACCGAAAGTTACAGAACTCAAGCCAACAAAATAAAGAATTAAAAGGCAATCGAGGGGTCTTTAGGTGAACCGCCAAACCATTTGGCGAGCTTGACCCAGCTCGCCGAATAGTCCAACCTACCAGATTTCTACCCCGACCTTCAAAATCTAACCCGCAGCCCATGAAAACAAAATTAAATTATTATTCTATGTAATTAGACTCAGACCCATACTACCCATGCCCACGGGGTACTCAAACTTCTCCTAATTTGGTCAAAATAGGTCAATTGGCGTCTTTTGCCCTTAAGAATGACGTCAACCGCTCTATCATTGGGCAAAATCTGACAATCGACATAATTCGGGTTACTCAAATTTCACCCCCACTAGACCCGTAGTAACTTCAACACAACCCAACACATTTAACATGCTTAGACACGTGATTTCACAAATTAAACCTATTAACATCGATTAAAACTAAATACGGGCAGGCATAACACCACACATTCAACAAATCAACATTTATGCACAGAGAACACCAACATACTGATCATGCATCCGATTTCACCAAAACGTAAAGACAAGGTTCAGAAAATCAACCTTATATGTTGAGAATTTGAAAATCTAGGCTAGCAACGAATCCAAAAATCCTCCCCGAGTTATTGATCCCAAACAAAAAGCAAGTAAAATGGTACGAGAGTAAGAAAATATGCAGTTGTGAAAATTTGGAAGTCGAAAAGTATGAAATTGAGGGAGATTTCTGAATTTAAAATGGTTTGACCTTAATGACTCTTCAGATTGCGCGCTAGTCGGCGATCATGACTTACGTCGCCGACCCACTCGGCGATGCGCTGAGTAGCACTTTAGCTCGCCGAGTTTTACAAAACCTCTAGCAAGCTGGGTGGTTCAAACGGCAGTCCAAGTCGGGCTCGCCGACCTGTTCGGTGAGACACCGACTGGACTTTTGGCTCGCCTAACTTCCAATTTTCAAAAAATTCCAAAATTTTAACCTGCACATTCAACACCCGTTATTCAAACAACAGTAAAAAAGGCATACAAGCTTGGGTTGCCTCCCAAGAAGCGCCTTATTTAATGTCGTGGCACGACGAAGATACCCATTCAAGATTCATTCTTGGGATTGGCCATGGTGTCATTCGGCAGCCTCCCTTTTGGCCTTGGGTTCAAATGAGATGAGATCTGACCCATTTGCGATTCCAACTGTTTAATGGACACCTAGTGGGAGGTAACCGTTATTTTTAGTGTAGAGACATCCTCTTTCATATCTTTAAGAACTTTGTCCGACCCTTCCACTTTATTTAGAATACGCGCAAACATATCCTCAGTCAAAATTTCTCCGGGTGAGACATTTGCTCCTTTGGCTTTTGATGCTCATGGGGAGGAACATATCTCTCCTTGTCACCATCCTGTTCCTTCCAGTTAGTCCCACGGTCACGCCATTCCCTGTCACGGTCTCACCAACTGTCATCCCACTCTCTATTCCAACCTTGATTCCCGCCCAGCCTTGGAATTCTTGGACGGAAACCTCCTCCTTAATTTGCAAGAAAACTCACTTCCTCATTATACAGAGCATCAAAGTGTGCATCATCGGGGTTCACCCCACTAACACCAACATCATTCACAGCTTTCAACCCACTTCCCATCACATTTTTCGCCAAAATAACCAACTAGGTCATCATTTTGGCCATGTTTTGGTCTCGCTCTTTTCTTTCTCTATCTACTCCTTTGTCATCCTAAAGGTCAAATAAGACACTTGATCCTCCCGAGTGTACCAGGCTTTGTTTATCTTGGTCGTACCATCGAGGAGATTAGATGCTATTTCGAAAGGTTGCTGCAGAATACCTCATCGGACAAGTTGATCAGCCACACCTTTGTTCACCTAGTCTAATCTCCGGTAGAAGTGTTGTAACAACACGTTGTTTGAAAGCCCATGAGTTGGACATTGAAGTAACAATTTCTGAAATCTCAGCCACGTTTCATGGATTGGCTCACCATCTAAATGTTTAAAGCCCTGAATGTTATCTCTCAATGAAATCATCCTCGAAGGAGGAAAGAACCTTGTGTAGAAAGCCTCAGTAAGTTCATCCCACGATGTAATTGAGTCTGTCGGTAGATCAACTAACTATTTGGTTGCTTTTTCCATCAAAGAGAAAGGAAACAACCGGAGCCGGACTGACTCTTATGAGATGTTTTTGAATGAGAATGAACCACATACATCCACGAAGTTCCTAATATGATCATGGGGATTCTCATGAGCTAGCCCTATGAATAGTCATTTCATTTGCAAGAGTTGCAACATCGTGCTAGTCACGTGGAATATAACATTCCCCACAACCGGAGGCAACCAAATAGCACCTATACCACCAACTTAAATGTCATTGACATCGTTCATGTTACCGATGTCATCTTGGTGGCCAAGTTGGCTACCATACTTCCGTTCACATTCATCTCATCACATGTTAACAAACATGCAACAACAAACACAAAACAAAGTAAGTCGATTCAACTACAACACAAGAAGATCACAATCCAAACTTCAATATGAGAATTCTAAACACCACTCTGGTAGCGGCGCCATTTTTGATAAACGCTCAACTACACCTCTTCAATACTAGGTGTAGGCAATCGTAATCTAGTATAAACCCAACATGGAGTTGGGGTCGATCCCACAGGGAGTGATACAAGTTAGAATTTAGTTACGAAGTTAAAGACGTATTCTAAATGATTGTAGGAATAAAAATTATCGAAATCATGCAATTAAATCTAAGGGTTGACAACAAATGTCAAATGGGGGGTTTAGGTTTGTTAACTAACAACTAAGAAAAACAGGGGAGTAATCAAGTAGATAAGGGATACTAGGGGATGTGATCGATTAAAGGCTAATTTCTCTATATAGGTAATCATAATTTACTAACAATTGTTGAATATCAGTGGGTAGGCTAGACTATAGATGCAATAGCTTTCTCTCGAACAACTATTATGATTCAAGCGAGTTCTCTCAAACCTCGACAAGCATAACACTATAAGCAGCCCAATACCTCAATTTATCTACTCTCTCGAGCTAGATAGGTAGGATCGAGTTAAGATTCACTCTCTCGAGCTGAACCCACAACAACCTAATCACTACAATTATCAATTGATAACCGTAGTTGTAAAACCTCTTTCTCAAGCAAGCCCAGAACACTAAGTTAGAACTTCATTTGCAACTACAATTCATGGGTTAATACACAGCTATCAATTAAACCCACTACAAATCAACATTTAAATCAGTAAACAACAATACCCATAAGCTAATTAGAGCAAATAATCACATGATCACACCCCCAAGAATGGGCTTTTAGCCACACATCATAAAAAGGAAGAAATCAATACCAAATACGTTCTCCAAAATCTGGGTATTGGAATCCACGTCTTTACAATGATCCAAAATGCTCAATATCAAAAACCCAACTCAAAATCCACTAGAAAACTCCTAAAACTAAGTAAAACAAAGAAAGCTCCAAGTTCTACAATGGGGAAATTACTCAGGAAATGACTGGATTCCTTTTTCTTCCTTTTTAAATGCAATTTATATTTTCTCAAATTTTGACCTTCACTAGGCGAGGTTAGTCAAGCATCACCGACCAAGTTGGAGATGTGCCAATGGCTCCATTTCATCGCGTCGTCTTGCCTTTGCTCGTTAACCTCAGTGTTCTGTGACTTTAGGCAATCAGGATCGAGGTTGCCGATCCATTCGTCATTCTTCCGATTGTCCATTTCCATCGCCAAGGTGATTTCTCCCTAGGGCTGGCAGTCTGGAACTATAGGTGATCTGAAGTGCCTCTCGGCGAATTGCCGAGTGGCTTTGGCAATTCTTAGCTTTTACTATCTTCAGCCTTTTTCATCTTTTTCGCTCCTTTTTGCCCGGTAATGTCCTTGCCTTGCTCTTTTGCCTTTTTATCTGCAAATTAGCATTAAAACATCAGTTTAGACCACAAATTAGGCATTGAAGACACTAATACTATGAATAACAAGCCCTAAATGAGTCAAAATCTCAGACTCATCACTTGTGCCTGAACACATACTGAAGACTTTTATGATTAGTGAACACATCCACATGAATACCATAAAGATTGTGCCTCCAAATCTTCAAGGCAAACACCACCGCTGAAAACTCTAAATCAGAGTCATATAGTTCTTCTCATGAACCTTGAGTTTCCTAAAAGCATAAGCTATGACCTTACCAAGTTGTATCAACAAACAAACTAGGCCAATTCTAGAGGCATCAACTGTAACACCTCAAAAATCAGAAATAAGATTGAACAAGAGAGAAGGTAAATCCATAGAGGGGGCCCACGGGCCGTGAAGAGGACCACGACCCGTCACCCTGCTCGTAGTTGTGCACCCAGAAAAAGGTGAAAGACCACGAACCACTAAACGGTCCGTCGAGCTCCACATGGGTCGTGAAGTGGCCCGTTAGCGAGACACCGAACCATCATGGCTACTATGAAGGACCACGGACCACTAGACGGTCCGTGGAGCTTCACACGAGCCGTGAAGTGGCTCGTGAAAGAGGCTTGACAGTCTTTGAGGTTTGGGTTAACTTCAAATGATCATATCTTTCAACACAAAATGATTTAGGTAGCCCACGACCGATTAGATTAAAGGTCTTTGATTCCTCCTTCCAACGCCTACAATTTTGCCTAATTATGAACCCGGAGTAAAAAAGTTATGCTCGTTTTAGTGAATCCCTATCGGGCAGAGCATCTTCATGACCCACTTGACGGGCTATGGTGCTTTAGACGGCCCGTGAAGCCTGTCTAGAAGTCACTTAGTCAACTTTTCAGTGAGGTTTCACCCCCAAAGTCACTGGTCAAGTACCACAAACATTTAAAGGCCCCGTGAAGCTCCACAAGGATCGTGATGTCGTCCGTGAAGGGGACTTGCTAAACTTAGAGTTTAGGGTCAAATTTAAATGACCATATCTTTCAGTACAAAATAAATTAGGTGGCCTATGACCTATATAATTAAAGATCTCTGAGTTCTCTTTCCAACGCCACCAAGTTTGCTAACATCCAAGCTCGAAGTAAGAAGTTATGTCCATTTTAGTGAAGCCCTGTCGGGCAGGGCATCTTCAGAAGCTGCTAGACGGGCCTTGGTCATCATGACGGCCCATGAAGCCTGTCTTGAAGCCACTTCGGCAGCATTAAGTCAAGGTCGCATTGGTCTTTTCCCCTATGCATTGGGAACTTAAACTATGTCGTTTTATGCCTAATCTACATCGTTTTACTCAGTCTAAGCCTAATAATCTAGTCAGATAATACCTAGAACCCTCATTCTCCAAAAATAACCTGACTTAGAGTGAAAAGTAGAGGAAAAGTCGACCGCTTATCCCAAGAACAAGCAGGAGTGTTCTTCGATATTCAGCCCCAGATTTCTCTGTAGATTTCATCACCAGGTATGTGAGATTTCACTAGTGGGTTCCTTTCACCCATTAGGTCCCTAGAATTCAGTCAGTTCTTCAATTACTCATAAACTGTTCAGACCTAGGGTTTCCAGATATTGAAGATTTATTGTGATTTTAGTTGTTATAGTTCTCATGATCTAAATTACATGATTCTTGGTGATTTAGTGTAATTTACATGTCTAGAATTCAGAACCCTAGCTTGTATCAACTATCAACTCATGAATTATACTTTCTAGGGAAATCAGTTAGAAAATCATGCTTTAGAAATTGAATGCCATAACTGTCACGCCTCGAGGCTACCCCCTAGACGTAACCCGGGACCTAGGATCACGAGTGACCCTAAGCTAACCCTGAGTCTGGCATATGACATCACAAGCGTACTGAATAAATAACAAAGATAGATGGAAGCATAACTAATAGCTGAGTCAAAACTAAGGACTCCAAATGAGAATAAATATGAACATGTCAAGGGGAAACAACCCCAAACAACTGAATACTGATTCTATGTCTGAATCTACTACTATGTTTGAAAAGCCTCTAACTGAGTTGAGTTGTTGAACATGCCCCAGCTACTCTAACAAAACTGAAAACTAAAAGTAAAGACTAAAATAAAAAGCATGTCTATTGTCGTCGAAGTATGAGGCCTCACCTCTGAAACTGCTGAAGTTGAATCGAGAATCGATCTAATCGTGGTAGGGAAGCTGAGTGCCTGAACCTACATCATTAAATGATGTAGTGCAAAGTATGCATCTGTACTTGGAATGTACTGACCATGCAGGATATAAATATGCTAATCTGAACAAAATAGATAAGCTGAACAATGCATAACTGAGCAATGATATAATCTGAACAAAGATATAGATATGTACTGAAGTATAACTGAAAACTGAACTAAATGCAATGACCAAGTACTAATCATGAAGGCTACATGCTGAACTGTATACTGATATAAATTTTGAAAACCTGGTCAATGCACTAAGAGTCTGACTGTGGAGTCCGATGTATACTCCCCATCGAGAGGACCCAATATACCTTGCCAGGGGTATAGAGGCATGACTGTGGCATGATCACTAAAAACTGATGCCCAACAGAGGGGACTTATGAACCTACATTGGCATGTAGTACTAGGACTTTGAGGGTACGCTGAACCCTAGTCCAACTCGATGCTAAGTCTACTCCCAACTGAATGTATATGAAGTTAAAATGCACTAATATACTGAATAGGTCAAAATACTGACATGCTAACTGAGAATGCAACATTTATATACTGAGAACATGACATTCGAAATCTGTAGCATGATTTTTTCTATCTAATTGACCTAGCAAGTATAATTCATGAACTAGGATAAATTTACACAAGCTAGGATTCTGAGTGCTATGCATGGAATTATACTAAATTATCAAGAAACAAGTTATTTAGATCAAAGGAACCATAATCACAATAAATCTTGAAGATCTAGAAACCTTAGGTCTGAACAACTTATGAGAATCTGAAGAACTAACTGAATTCTAGGGACCTAATGGTGAAAGGAACCCACTAGTAAAATCCCACATACCTGGTGACAAAATCTACGGAGAAATCCTTTGAATTTTGGGGTTGAACTTCAAAGAACACTCCTGCTTGTTCTTGGGAGAAGCGATCGACTTTTCCTTTTTTTTTTCGCTCTAAGTTGGGTGATTTTTTGAGAATAAGGGTTTTGGGTATTATCTGACTAGATTATTAGGCTTAGACCTAGTAAAACGATGTAGTTTAGGCATAAAACGATGTAGTTTAAGTTCCTAAATGCATAGGGGAAAATACACACGCGACCCTGAGTTAAATGCTACTGAAGTGGCTTCAAGACAGGTTTCACGGGCTGTCATGATGACCAAGGCCCGTCTAGAAGCTCGTGAAGATGCCCTGCCCTACAGGGCTTCACTAAAATTGGCATAACTTCTTACTCTGAGCTTGGATTTTAGCAAACTCGATGGTATTGGAAAGAGAACTCAGAGATCTTTAATTTGATAGGTCATGGGCCACCTAATTGATTTTTTACTGAAAGATATGGTCGTTTAAAGTTTACCCTAAACTCTAAGTCTAGCAAATCCCCTTCACAGATGACTTCACAATCCGTGTGGAGCTTCACAGACCGTTTAGATGTCTGTAGTGCTTGACCAGTGACTTTGGGGGTGAAACCTCACTTAAACGTTGATGAAGTGACTTCAAGACAGGCTTCACGGGTTGTCTAAAGCACCACGGCCCGTCAAGTGGGTCGTGAAGATGCTCTGCCCGAAAGGGCTTCACTAAAATGAGCATAACTTTTTACTCCGGGTTCGGAATTAGGCAAACTCGATGGCGTTGGAAAGAGGACTCAAAGACCTTCAATTTGATAGGTCATGGGCCACCTAAATCATTTTGTGCTGAAATATATAATCATTTTAAGTTGACCCAAACCTTAAAGTTTGTCAAGCCTCTTTCACGAGCCACTTCACGGCTCGTGTGAAGCTCCACGGACCGTCTAGTGGTCCGTGGTCCTTCACACTAGCCATGGTAGTTCTGTTTCCCCCTCCTGGGCCACTTCACGGCCCATGTGGAGCTCCACTGACCGTTTAGTTGTCCGTGGTCTTTCACCTTTTGCTGGGTGCACAACCATGAGTAGAGTGATGGGTCGTGGTCCTCTTCATGGCCCATGGACCCCCTCCGTGGTTTGACCTTCTCTTTTGTTCAATCTTAGTTCTGATTTTTGAGGTGTTACAATAACTTTCAGTATAATTATGTGCATTCCCAGATAGCATGTCAGCATTTTGAGCTACTCAGTATTCGAGTGCATTTTAGTTTTTCATTCAGTTGGGAGTAGACTTAGCACCAACTTGGACTAGGGTTCAGCGTACCCTCACAGTCCCAGAACTATGTCCCAATGTAGGTTCAGAAGTCCCCTTTGTTGGGCATCAATTTTAGTAATCACGCCACGGTCATGCCTTTATATCCATGGCAAGGTATATTGGGTTCTCTCGATGGGGCGTATACATTGGACTCTACGTTTAGCTCACGTGGTTTATGTCGGTTAATAGTAGCTCCCACAGTCATACTCTTATTGCATTGACCATGTTATCAGCATTCAGTTCGGCATATTAGTTACATGATTAGTACTTGGTCATTGCATTTAGCCCAGATTTCAGTTACACTTCCGTACAGTCTATTTCCATATTCATTATTATATTGCTCATTTATATCATTATTTCAGCTTAGTATCTATATTCTGCATGCTCAGCACATTCGAAGTAATGACGCATACTTTGCGCTACATCATTTTATGATGTAGGCTCAGGCACTCAGCAATCCAATAACGCTTAGTTCGACTCTTAGCTTACATTCAGAAGCTTCAGTGGTGAGTCCTCATAGTTCGAGGACATTTCATTATGCTTGGTTTATTTAGTTACTTTCATTCTTTTCAGTATTTTTAGAGTTAGCTGGGGACTTGTCCCAGTAGCTAATCAGTAGTAGAGGCTTTCAGACATAGAGTCAGTATTCAGTTGTTTGGGATTGTTTCCCCTTGACATGTTCAAATTTATCCTTATTTGGAGTCCTTAGTTTTGAACTCATTTATTAGTTATGCTTCCGCTTATCTTTGTTATCTATTCAGTATGCTTGTGATATGCTAGACTCAGGGTTAGCTTGGGGTCACTCGTGATCCTAGGTCCCGTGTTATGTCTATGGGGTAGCCTCGGGGCGTGAGATCAACTACCCCACAAAATCATCTGAACCTTCCGGTAGAATCAAAATTGGGGCTTAAGTAAGTTGAGTCTTCAACTCCTGAAAACTCTTCTCAGAAGCTTCGAACCACTGAAATTTCACTTTATTTTGAGTCAAACTAGTCAAAGGAGAAGCGATAGAAGAAAATCCTTCAACAAATATCTATAATAACCAACTAAACCCAAGAAACTCCTAATATCTGATGGAGAAAGAGGTCTAGGACAGTTCTTAGCTGCTTTGGTCTTTTTAGGATCAACATGAATGCCCTCTCCCGGAACTATATGGCGAAGGAATGCTACATACCTCAACCATAATTCACACTTTTTGAACTTATCAAACAACTGATTGTCCTTAAGAATATCTAAGACAATCCTCAAATGGCCTGCATGCTCATCCTCACTCTGAGAATATATCAAAATGCCATATATGAAAATAATGAAGAATATATCCAAATACTATTTGAACACCCTGTATATCAAATCTATGAAAGCTATATAATCATTCGCTAGTCTAAAAGATATAACCAAAAATTCATAGTGATCATACCGAGTCCTGAAGGCTATCTTCTAAATATCATATTTTCTAACGCTTAGCTTATGATAGCCTAATTTGAGGTCTATATTTGAAAATAAACTGGCATCCTGAAGCTGGTCGAATAAGTAATCACTCCTAGAGATGTGATATTTATTCTTGATTCTGACCTTGTTTCATTGATGGTGATCAATGCACATCCTAAGAGAACCATCTTTCTTATGCACAAAGAGAACTGGAGCACCCTATGGAGAGTATAGAGTCTAATAAAACCTTTATCCATAAGGTCCTTTAACTGATCTTTCAACTGCTTAAGCTAAGTTGGATTCATTCTATAAGGAGGTATGGAGATAGGTTATGTATATGGAAGAAGGTTTATTCCAAAGTTAATCTCTCTTTCAAGAGGGTCTCTTGGAAGATCATCGGGAAACAGTTATGGGAATTCATTCACTATATGAACTGACTGAAGAGTTGGGGTTTCGGTACGAGTATCCTTAAACCAAACTAGATGATAGATACAACCTTTAGAAATCATCTTTGTGGCCTTAAGGCACGAGATAAACTAACCTATAGATGATGAGATACTACCATTCAATTCAACAACTGGTTCTTTTGGAGATTGAAATTTAACGACTCTAGTTCTATAATTGACTGAGGAATAACAAACATGTAGCAAGTCCATGGCAAGAATGATATCAAAATCAACAATGTCTATCTCTACTAGATCGATTGAGGTGATTTTTTGAAAAACTGAGACAAGGCGATTTCTGTATACCCATTTAGCTAAAACTGACTCACCAATAGGAGTAAAGACTAAGAAGGGTCTTGATAGGATTTGGGGACTGATATCAAATTTTATAGCAACATAATGAGTCGCGGAGGAAAGTATGGCTCCTATTCTAACAACGCATAAACATCAAACTGAAAGACTCGTAACATATCAGTGACCACATCAGGGGAATCCTACCGACCCTTTCGAGTTTGAAGAGCAAATAACCTGTTCTGACCTTGTTCGCCACCAGTGCTAGATGAGGTACCCTGCTGAGTCGGGCGACTTGCTGGAGCATTAGGTTGAGTCTGCTGACGAACATCTCTACCCTTGCCTATAGCCGATGGGCAATCCTTCAATTTGTGACCAGTCTTACCACATCCAAAACATCTACTAGTACCGTCCATACACTCTCCCAGATGGTTTTCACCTCACTTCTGACACGCAAGGAAATAATGTTATCTAGAAACACTGCCCTATGACTTAGAGCTTGGCCTCTATCCTTGTTAAACTTAGGCACTGGAGCTCTAGTAGAAGCTGGGGTTGGGCCCAAATCGGTCAAACACAATAGAGAATGACTACCACCTCCTGATCTCTAATGAGAGTAGTCCACATTATTTGTCCGGGCCCTCTTGTTATCCCTAACACTTTCTTTGTGTTTTTCCTCCTCAATCTGTTGGGCATGCTTCATCAAATGAAATATGTCCATATCCTTTATCAACATCAGAGTTCTACACTCTTTCAAAACAATCTTAGAAACACTAGAGACAAACTTACTCATACAGCCCTAGAGTCGTCCACCATAGTCAGAGCATACTTGGATAGTTGATTAAACTTCAAAGAAAACCCCTTCACTGTCATGTTACACTGTCTAAAATTTATGTACTCTTACACCTTAGCCTCTCTCATATCAAGCGGGAAGAACCTAACTAGAAAAGCACCGTTGAACTTTTTCCAATCCAGTGGGCTTGCAGCAATAAACCTTTCTTCTTTTCATTGCTTGTACAAAATTTGAGCAACTCTCTTCAATTGATAAGCCACCAAATTTTCACTCTCAATGGAGTGACACCCATAATATCAATGATCTTCTTAATACTCTCAATAAAATCTTGTGGTTCCTCATCTACTTTCGAACCATGAAATTTTGGAGGGTTCAATCGAGTGAAGTCCCAAACTCTAGTTACGGTCATATCCATATTTGAATTCACAGGAGCCAAAACCTCTCGATTGGCCTAAGAAATTATAGCTTGATCTAGCATTTGGAAAACAACCCTAAACTCAACATAAGTGACTATTCAACCAAAGGGTCAACCGGAGCCGGAGGTTCTGTTGCTCCTCATTCTGATTCCTTCTGACTAAGCTATTCTTGGAGACATGATTCTTTAAACGTGTAGATCATGAGTTAGAAGGATACTTTATAGATTTGAACTCTATCGCATGAATAAGAGTATGAAAGAAATGAATTATTTTGTAGAACATTTCATATCCTCCCGTTCATAGATATGACGCACTTCACACCCATGAATAATACTCTATTTAATGTGGCTTTCAGATACCCTGAGACACTTGAACCTGATGCCCTGATACCATGTTTGTCACACCCTGAGACTACTCCTAGATGTGACATAGTTCTTAGAGCTATAAATAACCCAAAGCTAACCTCATGGAATTGCATGACACTGGATTAGCAAAATCAATAGCAAATTGAAATAGATACGCGGAAGGTAAAACTGAATATTTGGATAAAACCTGTATCACTAAGATATATTATATTTGAAAGACGACATAACATGGCATGATCTAAATGACTATTTGAAAAGCCTTTACTAACATGAGTTGCTAGGATAAACCCCTAGCTTAGTCTATCATGTCTGAAACTGAAAGTCAAATACCGAAAGAAATATAAGGGTTGTTTGAGGAAATGATGACTCACAAATGCTTCTTCTATATGATCAAAGATAGTTCTAACCACACACCTGATAATGAGCATCAAAACTTATATTATCAAACAATTTAGATAGAAGTATGCACTAAGTAATTTGGAATGTACTAAGATGAGGAAATGCATAATAAGCATGATATCTGAACATACTGGATCTGTAAAACATGTCGATGCAGTGACCAAGTAAAAGAACATGAAGCTGAGTTATATTGATTTGAAATACATATATACAAGGTCATGCAGTATCTAAAAATCTGACTGTGGGAGATTCTAAAACTAATATAAACCATGTGAGCTAGTACATGGAGTTCAGTGCACTGCTCCCACACTGAAAAGAGAGTGTCCATACTTCTCAAGGTAAGGACCTAATATATGAGTTAAGGTGGATCCACTAGCTAATGTCTATATTAGACAACCTTCATCCCAAAAGTCCACTCTGTGCTAAGTATACTCCCAACAGAAACATGCATAAATCTAGAAACATAATAATCTTATACTACTGAATTGTACTGATACCTGCTAAATACTGAGTAACTCATAAATCATTATAAATGAAAATAATATGAAAGATACTTTATCTGAAAACATTTAAATAATGATATCTATATATATTGAGAGACGCTTTATTTGAAAGCATCATAATTCATGAAAAATCTGATAATCTGATACATGCATATGAAAATAACATAATTATGATCATGAAAATACTTGCATGCTATGGGTTCATGAAAGTATCATTGAAAACATGAAATTATATTACAAATCATGTAATTAAGGTCAATCATAAAGTAGAAACTAAATTTCAATAAGAACCCATGAAAATTATACGAACCGTAGTTTTGGGGGAATCCTAACATGAAGAAATTAGGGTTTCTTTGGGACTCAATGGATTAAGAGAGACCCATTGATGAAGTTACCACACACCTGAACAAAACCCTAGCTTGAATCTTGGGTGAAAGGCTTGAAGCTTGGATTCCTTGTTCTTTCCTTAAGAGAAAACTTATGATGAGAGGTTAGGGTCTTTAGAATCACTTAAAACCACTTAGAATAGGCCAAAACGACGTAGTTTAGGAATCAAAAGTGGGAAAAGACTAAAAGACCCATGATTAAAAACTGTAGAGGTCGTTCATGAGGGCATTTACAGACCGTAGTTCCTTCTAAGGACCTTAGGTCCATACTCGTAGAAGACATGCTAAAATACTGAGTTTTTGGACTTTCAAACCACGTTTGCAAACCACTATCTGTAGTACATTGCATGAGCCGCATTGTCTAGTTGTAGAATGAATGTACTGGAATGCAAAATCTCTGAGGTCTAGACAATGAAAGCCCTATCTATAATGACCCTCTAGTTAATTTATGTTTTTATGTCTTATGTTTAGAGTGTTCCTATAGTGGCCTCAAGTCATTTATGAATTGTTGGGAATGACATTTCGGTTACCTAGTCGTTCGGTTGGTTTTTATGCATGTTGCTTGTCTTGGCTGTTTTGAGCCTCGAATTGTGTCCCTTTTTGGAACAAAATTTCAGGGAATTGTTTAGGACATTTTGACCGAGTCAATTCCATAAATTTCGACACGGGTCCCACAATTCTTGTTTTACTCCGAAATTGGTTTGTTTATGTTTTATGTATTTTTGGTATTGAAACGACCATATTGACGTTGTGATCCTATTTTTGATAGCATGGCAGCGTTGGAAGGCCGTACGAAAGTGATAGACTTCGGCTTTGTGATTTGGAGCGCGCACAGTCGGCCTAAAGGTAGGTTATGACTTCCTTTCTATTAGATTGAGCTTGAATGCCTGAGTGCGTGTTGATTAGAATGAATTGGGGGCGGATACCTAGTTTTTCTTATTTTATGTCTTAGAAACCATGTTTTAGGCTCAATTCAAAAATTATTTCAAGAGTAGTACCATGCTAATTGGGGTAGTGTTTATTCTTATCTTGTTAGTTGACTTGTATGACGTTGTTATTGTATAATTGAGAATGTTTGGCCTTAGTTTAGGCTTAGACTAGTGCATTCCATAGACTCACGATATTTGTAGCCTTGATGCCCTGTTTTTTCCTTTTACATCATTTCAGACGGCTTAACTTCTTGTAGACTGGAATAGCTGACTTGGGTCTGATAGCATTAGCCTTAGTTTAGGTTTTGTCGCAGTTTATTGATCTTCTATTCTCTCTCTCTCTCCCTATTTCTGCAGTTCCGATGCGTTACTGGAGATTTTGTGCTTTCGCGATCGGCTTGGGATTGGAGCGTTCAGGCTTGGAGACTTCTCATGATTCCTTGGGAGTGGATGTCGTTCCATAGTGGCTTGGTCTTGTTATATTTAAGATCTTTTTCGAAGTCGATCACACCCCCGGGTCACTCTTACTAGCTGGGCGGCTTATGCCCCTAGAAGTGGATTGGTTGGCTGGACGGCCTTGATATATTGAGATCCTCTTCAAAGTCTACACGCCCACGGGTCACTCTTGCTAGCTGGGGTGGGAGTGGACTGGCTGGATGGGCGGCCCAGATTGATTTGTCACTCTTTCTAGCTGGGTTGGGAGTTGATTGGATTTTGGGTATTTGTTGTTACTTGGGTTGGGAGCCTAGTTTTTGCTTCTTGAGTTCGGATCTGTGGTACTCTTCTCTTAGTAGACATAGCTATTATGTGTACCTATCGGGCTTATATATGTCCGTTTGGGTTTTATTTAATCTTGCGCACGAGTGTACCTTCTAGGCTTATGGGGATTCATTAGGTTTAGTTTAGTTGTACTTAGATTTAATTTTGGTATGCTTGTGTGCTCTCTTTCATATCCTGTCACGACCCGAGCCTACACCCTGGACGTGGCTGGCACTCGGAAACCATTGCTGGTCCCCAAGAGAACCCTCATCCTGGCTGGCTACAAGCGGAAGAATAACTCAAGCATACAAAAGCTTAAAACTAAAATAAATTCAATAAACTCAAATACTCAACCTTTCTAAAAGTCTATACAATACTCAAATAAAAGTAAATACAGAAACTCCTCAACTTTGTCTATCTATGAAGCCTCTACTATTACAGAAGGATATCGGGACAAGACCCACAACATCTCAAAACTACTAACTGTAAAGTAAAGGTGAAGTCCTCCGGAATGTAAGAAGGCTCACCAAAGCTGACTGGAATATCACATGACCTCAACGAAACGCATGTTGATGATCCTGGATACCTGTATCTGCATCATGAAACGATGCAGGCCAAATGGCTCAGTACATGGAATGTACGAGCATGTAAGGGAAATTCTAAAGCATAAACATAAGCTTGAACTTGATAAAAAGGAAACATACTTACCTCTTCTCAACTCACTCAACTCAACTCAACTCAAATAAACATAGTTCAACTCAACTCAGAGAAAATAGGGCTCAACTCAATAATGGGATATTCAACTCAGTGAAACATAGTTCAACTCAACTCAGAGAAAATAGGGCTCAACTCAATAACAGGATACACAACTCTGGATACTCAACTCTGGATAAAACAACAATAAAAGATGCAATATATGGAAAGCTTTTAAAACAGTAGATAGCAACTCAATTTACTGAAAAATACAATAATAACTTAGTTTGTATATAAAAATACAATATAGCTCTGTGGGAGATTCTCTAACCAACAACCATTACTATGAGCTATGTGATGATACAATGTCTAGCCCACGCTGCCAGGACTATCCTATACTTTGCCAGGGTATGGAACCTACTACTAAGTGGATCCACTAGTCTATGCTAAAAGTATTAAGGAATCATCTAAACAGTGTGACCCTTTCTAACCACATTGTCTACATGGTTTATGGGGGCTGTGAGTTGTTAGAACTCTCCCCCATATCGGTGCTTAATACTACTCCCAAAATATAACTAGCTCATATGTTTAAAAACATAACTCTTTCTGTGTTTTGAGATTATTACTCAAAAATCTTTCTCTTAAAAGAGATGGTACTCAAACTGCTCAAAACTCTTTTGGAAATCTCAGTTTCCT
>JAJONR010005443.1:0-43184 GCA_029582245.1 Solanum etuberosum | reverse complement strand
GTAATATAACGCAAGGATTAATAAATTAAATGATCCTTCCCTTTCCGGATTCTTTCCGCTTGTTCTAGGTCTACAAACAAGTAATATAACGCAAGGATTAATAAATTAAATGATCCTTCCCTTTCCGGATTCTTTCCGCTTGTTCTAGGTCTACAAACAAGTAATATAACGCAAGGATTAATAAATTAAATGATCCTTCCCTTTCCGGATTCTTTCCGCTTGTTCTAGGTCTACAAACAAGTAATATAACGCAAGGATTAATAAATTAAATGATCCTTCCCTTTCCGGATTCTTTCCGCTTGTTCTAGGTCTACAAACAAGTAATATAACGCAAGGATTAATAAATTAAATGATCCTTCCCTTTCCGGATTCTTTCCGCTTGTTCTAGGTCTACAAACAAGTAATATAACGCAAGGATTAATAAATTAAATGATCCTTCCCTTTCCGGATTCTTTCCGCTTGTTCTAGGTCTACAAACAAGTAATATAACGCAAGGATTAATAAATTAAATGATCCTTCCCTTTCCGGATTCTTTCCGCTTGTTCTAGGTCTACAAACAAGTAATATAACGCAAGGATCAATAAATTAAGGTCTAATTATCCGGATTATAACAAACCCAATAACCCATGACCAAACTCATGATCCTAAGGTGCAGCTAGGGCTTTTTTCCACCATCAGCTTCACGTCAAAACCCTCCACCAATGATAATTACCCATGAATCTAAGTTCTACGGATCGAAAGACGGATTAGGGGAGTAAAACCCTTACCTTTAGCACCAAAAGTCGTGGAAAACTATCAAGAACTCGTCCTGGGTCATTTCCTAACTCTTAATAACGAAGTTTGCAGAAAAATAATGAAATTAAGGTTTTACCCCGACTTAAGTCGTGACTGGCCCACTACAGTTGACCCCATCCCACCACAGCGTCCCCGCCCTGGCGGGATAAATCCCACCCTGGTGGCTTACACAGAGACAAAACCTCAGAATTTGAGTTCCAAGTCCTCATTTCACAACACACTTTCAACCCTTGACGTTCAAAAAACTACCCTTTCACGCCAAGATTAGTTTCGGGAGTTCTACTAGCCCGAATTTGATTCTGTAAAGTCGTACAGGTCCCTTAACGTCTTAGTTATCTACTCATATGATCAAATTCATAATTAGATCCCCCATCCATTACCATATTTCCCTAGACCTCCCTGACTCAGATTTCATCCCAATCTGGACTAGGCTAGGAATTCCCAAGTTACTACCTAAATGTTTTTCTGACCCAATTCTTTCCCCATTGACTTTTCCATAACGATGGAAATCGGTCGTTACAATAGATACCAATTTACCCATCACTCATCCCCGAGTGATAAACTAGGAAAAACTGGCTAAAGTAAGGGTGGAGTAGTACCTGGATCGTTGAACAACTGGGATACTTCTCTCGCATGTCCTTCTCGATTTCCCAAGTAGCTTCCTCAACTGGACGATGCTTCCATTGAACTTTCACGGACTTAATCTCATTGGTCCTCAGCTTCCAGACATCACGATCAAGAATTGCAATCAGTTTTTCCTCATATTGAAGGTCCTTGTCTAACAACATTGAGTCCCACTTTATGATGTAATCTCCATCTCCATGATACTTCTTCAACATGGACACATGGAACACTGGATGGACTCCACAAAGGCTAGGTGGTAAAGCCAACATATAAGGCACTGGCCCTACACAGTCAAGAACCTCAAATGGACCAATGTA
The DNA here is from genome assembly GCA_029582245.1 of Solanum etuberosum. NCBI lineage: Eukaryota > Viridiplantae > Streptophyta > Magnoliopsida > Solanales > Solanaceae > Solanum > Solanum etuberosum. The sequence goes on along the minus strand of JAJONR010005443.1, from coordinate 41,448 downwards.
TAGAGGACTAAGTTTGCCCATCTTACCAATCTCATCACCCTTTTTATGGGTGATACCTTTAGGAGAACGTGTTCACCAGCCTGAAATACCATGTCCCTTACCTTACGATCCGCATACTTTTTTTGTTGACTCTGGGCTGCTAGATACTTAGCTTGGATGCTTCTTACCTTATCTTGAGCATCCTTCACCAAATCAACCCCCAAAGGTTTCACATCTCCAGCCTCAAACCATCCTATGGGTGATCTACATCTCCTCCCATAAAGTGCCTCGAACGGTGCCATGTCGATGCTGGAGTGGTAACTATTATTATAGGAGAACTCACACAACGATAGGAACTTATCCCAAGGTCCTCCAAAGTTAATCACACATTCCCTCAACATGTCCTCTAACACTTGAATAGTCCTCTCTGACTGCCCATCCGTCCGTGGATAGAAAGCTATACTAAGAGTGAGTTGAGTGCCCAACTCCTCATGCAATTTCGTCCTAAACTTAGATGTGAACTGCATACCACGGTCTGAGATGATAGAAAGGGGCACCCCGTGCAGCCTCACTATCTCTTCCACATAAGCCTTAGCCAATTGCTGAGCATTATAGTCTATTCTGACTGGAATAAAATGGGCTGAGTTAGTTAATCTGTCAACCACTACCCAAATAGAATCAAACTTCCCCAAAATCTTGGGGAGACCAACCACGAAATACATAGCTATCCTTTCCCACTTCCATTCCGGAATTGGCATTCTCTGAAGCAAACTTGTAGGCCTTTGATGCTCATATTTTACCTGCTGGCAGTTTTTGCACTTAGCCACAAACTCGGCTATGTCCTTCTTCATGCCAGGCCACCAATAAAGCAGCTTCAAATCTCGGTACATTTTGGTCACACCGGATGAATGGAATACCGCGAACCATGGGATTCTGTCAACATTTTCTAAATTAAGTCATCCACTCGGGGAACACCAATTCTCCTCTTAAAACTAAGCACACCTTCCGCATCAATAACCATATCTTGTGTCTTACCAGACACTGTTTTCTTTCTAAGCTCATTCAAATTCTCATCCTCAAACTGTTTGGCCTTGATCTCCTCAATGAACGTGGGTCTAACCTCAATGCTAGCTAACACCCCACCTTTCTCTGAGATGCCCAACTGCATGAACTTAGACTCTAAGGTTTGAATCTCCTTGGCCAAAGGTCGCTTGGATACACCCAATCAAGCTAGACTACCCATACTCACTGTCTTCCGGCTTAATGCTTCTGCCACCACGTTAGCCTTACCCGGATGATACTGGATGGTGACATCATAATCCTTGAGTAACTTCATCCACCTTCGTTGTCCCTGATTTAGGTCCTTTTGAGTGAATACATGTTGTAGGCTACGGTGGTCAGTAAACACCTCACACTTGACACCAAAAAGGTAATGCCACAATAACTTAAGGGCAAATACTACCGCTGCCAACTCTAAATCATGCGTCGGGTAGTTCCTCTCATGCACCTTCAACTGCCGCGATGCATAAGCTATGACATTCTTATCCTGCATCAACACAGCACCCAAACCCGAATGTGAAGCATCACAATAAACAATGAAATCTTTACTTTCCACCGGTAGTGCAAGAATATGTGTTGTGGTCAAGAGAGTCTTGAGCCTTTGAAAGATCTCTTCACATTTTTCAGTCCATTCGAAAGGCACCTCCTTTTTAGTCAGTCTTGTCAAATGCATCGAAATGGAAGCAATGTTCTTCACAAATCGATGATAGTAGCTAGCGAGCCCCACAAAACTCCTAATTTCATTAACAGAACTAGGTCGGACCCAATTCCTGACTGCTTCAATCTTTTGGGGATCTACTATTACCCCATCCCTTGAAACTACATGCCCAAAAAGGCATCTGAATCCAACCAGAACTCACACTTGGAAAATTTGGCATAAAACTTTTGTTTTCCAAGGACACCCAAACAATGCGAAGATGGTCGGCATGCACTTCCTTACTCTTTGAAAAAACCAATATGCCATCAATAAAAACAATAACAAACGAATCCAGAAATGGTTTGAACACACCATTCATCAAACTCATGAAAGTTGCAGGCGCATTTGTCAACCTAAACGACATAACTAGAAACTCATAGTATCCAAAGCGGGTCCTGAATGCCGTTTTGGGTACATATTCAGGCCTAATCTTTAACTGATGGTAACCATACCTTAGATCAATCTTAGAGAAAACTGATGCACCCACCAACTGGTCAAAATGATCATCTATCTGAGGCAGTGGATACTTATTCCGAATGGTGACCCTATTCAATTGGTGATAGTCTATGCACATCCTCATACTACCATCTTTTTTCTTAGAAACAAGACAGGAACACCCCACGGGGAAGCATTAGGATGGATGAAACCTTTATCAAGAAGCTCCTGAATTTGAGCTTTAAGCTCCCTCAACTCCGCCGGAGCCATGCGATAAGGAGAGATAGAGATGGGGTGAGTACCAGGTTCCAAATCAATGCATAAATCTATATCTCTATCCGGAGGCATATCGAGAAAATTGGTAGGAATTACTTCTCTAAATTCTGTCACCACAGGAATAGATTCAATAGACGGAGACTCGACCTCAACATCCCGAATATGGGCCAAATACGCCAAACAACCCTGCCCCACCAGTTTCCTAGCCCGAATAGAGGATATGACCTTAGCTGGCTTAGGCTTGTACACCCCTTCCTACTCTAACTTTTCCCTACCCGGGATCTCTAGAGTCACAGAATTAGTATTACAATCAAGCACAACATAATAGGGGGACAACCAAGTCATGCCTAAGATTATATCGAAGTCAGTCATATCCAAAATAACCAAATCAGCCCAAGTCTAAAAACCCATAAACAAGATAGGAAAAGCACGATAGACATGGGTGACTATGACAGACTCTCCATCTGGGGTAGAAACATAGATGGGGGCATCAAGTACATCACAAACCACATAAAATCCCAAGGCAAAATGAACTGACACATCTGAATAAGTAGAACCCAGATCAAACAAAACAGTAGCCATCCGGTCACAGATAAGAATGGTACCTGTAATCACTGCATCAGAAGACTCTGCCTCGCTCTTGCTCGGAAAGGCATAACACTGAGCCATGTCTCCTTGCCTGGCTGCACTGCTCCTATACCTGTATTACCATTTCCCCGGCCTCCACGACCTCGCTGAATTCATCCTCGCCCACCTTGTGGACGCCCTCTACCATTATTACCGTTGCCCACGGGTACCACTACTCTATTCTGCTACTGCACGGTGTTAAACATGTGCAGGTGGGGAAAATCTCTCCTCATATGCCCAGGTTCTCCACAATTATAAAAAGTGCGATAAAAATATGGCATGCTGCCCGCCGAAGGTGCGACTCCCTTGCTATCCTGAATAAAATTCTGATGTGGAGTTCTCGAGTAACTACATGTAGAAGCGGGAAAGACTGACTGAATTGGCCGGGCTGCAAGTGTTGGCCTACCTGAACCTCTGGAGTAGGAGCCATGGAAGTTACTTGTGCTCTTGGGCTTCTTAGCCAAAGCCTTGACCTGCCCATCACGTCGAACTCCTTCCACTTTCTTCACAAAATTTGTCACCTCATTAAAACTTTTCCCTGCAGAGGTCATCTGAACAGACAATACCTGTAACTCAGAGTTCAGTCCCTTGACGAATAGACGAATCCTCTACTCCTCAATAGTCACCAATTGTGTAGCATATCTAGACAAAGCATGGAACTTAGCCTCATAAGCAGCTACAGACATATAACCCTGCTCCAATGCCATGAACTCATCCTTCTTGCGATCCCTAAAAGTCTGGGACACATACTTTTCCAGAAATAAGGCATGGAACTGCGTCCAAGTGAGTGGGGGCAAAACTGACGATCTACATTCTACATAGGCCCTCCACCACTGCTTAGCCTCACCTTGAAGCTGAAAGGGCACGAACTCCAGCCCATGCTGATGTAAAATACCCAACTTATGAAGCCTCTCATAACAATCCAAAATGAACTCATAGGCGTCCTCACTCTCAGAATCATGGAACACAGGCGGCTTCAACTTCAGAAACTTAGTCAACATCTCATGCTCATTACCAGTCATGAAACCCAACAAAGGAAGAAAAAAGTCATCAGTGCCTAATGCTCCATCTACCCTGGGAATAGTAGTAGTAACGGGGTGGTTGATCGGAGGTTGGGTAGCTAGCACTGCTGGAAGGATTCCAGGACCGACCAACCCCTTCAGAAAAGACATCATCTGCTGAGCTAACACTGGGTCTAAGGGAGGAATGCCGATATCCCTAGCCGGTGCATCCTCTTCCTGTCCAATATACCCCTCGTCCTCAATCTCCACATTCTCTTCTACCTCTTATTGCGGTGTAGGAGGGGACTCTTCCCTTGGAACATTCTCAGCTGGGACTCCACCCCTAGCGGGTGCCACTCTTCCTCTGCCCCTGCCCTTGCTCTTCCCCTACCCCTTACTTGACCACGACCTCTAGCTGCGAACTCCTTAGCTGGCTCATTGACGGGAGCTGCGGGCCTGACACCGTTGAATCTAGTGTTAACCATCTGCGGACAGAAAAGTGAAGGAGATCATATACCAATTATTATCACCAGATTGGAATAAAGTCATAGCACGAAAGGAGTAGAAATAAAGAGATTTCCTAAAGTCCTATAGCCTCTTGAAGAAAAGTACAGACGTCTCCGTACCGTTCCGTAAGACTCTACTAGACTCGTTTTGGTACACTGAGATCAACGGACCTAGGGCTCTGATATCAACTTTGTCACGACCCAGACCGTCGTGATTGGCACCCACACTAACCCTCCGGTGGGAGAACCATTACTACAGCCCGACTAAGCAACTTAATCAAAAACTATGTATTTTAAAGATACGGAAGGAGGTTTAAATGTCTAAAGAAAGATGGAGTTCCCATAAACTCCAAAGGTTTAAGAAAACAACTAAACAAAACTATTGCGGAAGTTTAACCTCTAGAACCTGAAAGTCATTGTGCCAAAACATCTAAGTGCAACAAGTCAAAAAAAAGGGCTACAACCCCAACCAAACATAAGAAATATCTAAACAATAGTCTGAGTCCGAAGAGAATGGACTAAACAAAATGAAGGACTCCATGGTAGCCTGAAAGTACTGTCTCACCCTTGAAATACGGTCTCGATCACTGATCTCCTAGTTGAGGTCTATCAGTAGCCGCCTGAAGATGCCATGTACTCAACAAAGAACGAGCAAGTGCAGTATCAGTAGACAACCATAGTGTACTGGTAGGATCCCGCGGCAATTCAAGAAAGCAACATATACCGGCAATCACAACACAGTGAACACACACATATACAAAATATATATATAAATCAGTTATCAATTAAGGAGCAATGTATAATTCAACATTATCAATAACAAGTAGATACAATAGCACAATGGTCCTCTCATGGAACCCACGCCCAAACTGTTAATGTGTCAGAACGTGACATTCGATCCAATTAGTGTGTCGGAACGTGACACCCGATCCAATCAACACAACCACAATCACATTCACACTCATAATGTACATACTCATAAACATACAATAAAGTGTTGATTCATGGCATACAATCGTTCATTCATACTCATTTCATTAGGTTTGATCAATAGTGACTCATTCACATACATATATGCATTACAATGAAGCAATTACCGATATATATCATGCAACTATGAAATCAACCATCACCTACCTCGAAATCAAGCTTGAATCCTCCTAAAACACGTGATCCTTCCCTTTTCGGATTTTTTCCGCTTGTTCTAGGTCTGCAAACAAGTAATATAACACAAGGATCAATAAATTAAGGTCTAATTATCCGGATTATAACAAACCCAATAATGCAAGACCAAACTCATGATCCTAAGGTGCAGCTAGGGCTTTTTCCCACCATCAACTTCAGGCCAAAACCCTCTCCCAATGATAATTACCCATTAATCTAAGTTCTACGAATCGAAAGACGGATTAGGGGAGTAAAATCCTAACCTTTAGCACCAAAATTCATGGAAAACTGTCAAGAACTCATCCTGGGTCATCTCCTAACTCTTAAGAATGAACTTTGCCGAAAAATAATGACATTGGGGTTTTTCCCCGACTTAAGTCGCGACTGGCCCGCTACAGCGGACCCCATCCCACCACAGCGGCCCCGCCATGGCGGCTTACACGAAGACAGAACCTCGGAATTTGAATTCCAAGTCCCCATTTCACAACATACCTTCAACCCTTGACGTTCAAAAACTACCCTTTCACGCCAATATCAGTTTCGAGAGTTCTACTCTCCCGAATTTGATTCCGTAAAGTCGTACAAGTTCCTTAACATCTTAGCTATCTACTCATGCGATCAAATTCAAAATTATATCCCCATCCATTACTAGATTTCCCTAGACCTCCTTGATTCAGATTTCATCCAAATCTGGACTAGGCTAGGAATTCCCAAGTTACAACCCAAAAGTTTTTCTGGCCCAATTCTTTCCCTATTGGTTTTTCCATAACGACGGAAATCGGTCATTACAGATAGTTAGAGTTAGTAGGTGGCTTGTCCCAACAACTCATCTTAGTAGAGGCTTTCAAACAGTCACACTGTAGTTTTAGATTTATAATTTGTTTAAATGAATTGTATTTTGACTACTAAGTTGTTTTGGATTTATCTCAGTTTAGCTTCCGCATAAGTTATCTTCAGTTATTATTTGTATGAATCATAGTGTTATGCCAGACTATTGGTTAGCTCCACTCACTTGTGGTTCTAAGTACCGGGTTACGACTAGAGAATCATCTCGAGTCGTGACAAACTAAGAGTGTGTTTGGGAAATACTTTTTCAAAAAAAAAATCAGTTAATTCATATTATTATTTTATAAAAATAAACTTCATCAAATTGAGAAAAATAACTTATCAAATGATAATAGGAAACAATTGGAAACAAAGGGGGGAAAAAGTTCTAGATTTATCTACATATGAAAACTGCTTAGAACTCAAACACGAGGAATGAGGCAAACAAGATACCCACTTCGCCAGATAGGAAAAGCTAGGGGTGGCAAAAACTTAGATAATCAGAGAGGAGATTATGCAAGTTTCCTAATCTAGTACATAGAAAATGGCTTTCTACCTTCCATGGGTAATTTTGAGCTTATTTTTACCTATTTTGGCCAAATACACTTTGTATGGACTGATCCGATAGGACCGACCTTTTTACTTTTTGTTTTTTTTTTGTTATGACTGTATTGTTGGTTTGATTATTAATAAAAATCTTGCCCTTATGGCTACTATTAAAAAAAAAAAACAAGGCTCATATGAGAGATAATATAAAAATATTATTGTCATGTTAAACTATTTAATTTGAAAATGTATACAATTTAAACTCTACATCGCATCAATAATTTCTTATATATATTTATCCTTTTCAGATGGGTATTTCATGGAGAAATGCTAAATATTTTTTTATTAGGGATGAAAATTTGTACACCATTTTGTTTTTGCTGTTTATAATTAAGGTTGGTGAAAAGATTATGCAAATTATATTATAAAAGTATTCATGTCTATTTCTCCTAATGAAATTAATTTGGTAAAAAATCTTTGATGTATTTAATTGATTCCTAAACTATATATGTATCTTTTCTTTAAGCCAAAGAAATTAAAATTCCACAAAACTCAACATTAGCCTATATAATAAGCCGAGTTTAATAAATTAAAGGAGATGTAAAAGATCTTTAAATCATATAACCGTCAACACCAAGTCATGATTATATAAAGAAAAAATCAGAGACAAAGTAAATGAAAAATTGCAATTTCAAAATCCTAATTAATGAAACTCAATAGAAGTCATGCAAATAAAAAATTATTTTTTCAAGTCCTAACTTTAATACATTGTAGAATTTTATTTTATTTTCACCTCATACCTGAACCAAAATCCAATATGCATAAATCAAAACCATTAACTCAAAAATAATTTTGTCTTCAATAATCCAGAAATGTTGATGCTACAGCTAACTTGAAATTTGAAACAACAAACTCAAACAATTAAAGAGTACAAGAACATGAGATAGCGTAGTATGTAGAATAGAATAGTAAAGAAGAAAAGAAAACAATAGGTCATGATGAAATGAAAGGTTAAGTTTTAAGATTTTGTGTGGAGAGATGCGGTGGTTGGAGGCATGAAGAATATGAGTATTGTGCCTAATAATTTGTCAAAACCATTCTGAAAGTACCCTTTAACTACACTAGATTGCATTTCATAAGTATGCGGATGTTTAAGAATGAGTTTGAAGGAATAAAAATTTGTAATGAGCGTGAAGGTGAAATTCAAATTATTATGATCGGTGGAAAATATATTTTAAGCGATACAAGGCAAATAAGATTGATTATTCAAAGTGAATAGACCTTGTCATTTTACTAGGGATGGTTAATTTTTTTTACAAGATTTTGTTCTTCTTATTCATTAAGGTTGATGAAAAGGTTAATCCAAGTATAAGAGAATTCATGTGTATTTCGCCAAATGAAAGTAATACAACAAAAAAAATTGAATGTATTTAATCGATTTCTATATCTTTTCTTTTCTCGAACTAAGCAGTATCAGAATTTATAATTAAGTAAATAAAAGTGTGTCTTCTAAAAGTTAATTTTTTTAGATGAGATATAAAATTACATATTTCAACATCAGAGCAGACAAAACTACTATTCTTGAATACTCTCACCCTAAATTATAATTTCATGTATTTCGAACAAAAAAAAGAATCAACCCGACAAATGAGGGTTCAAGAAATTATAGAACTTTTTAAAACATTTGAATATATCTAAAAGTAGTGAAACATCAATATGACTCATAGCTTGAATGTTTTGATTCCTTAGGTTACATAGGAAAAATGAGCAGTTGACATTTCCTTGTTTGATTATTTCAAATTGATGAAACCTTAAAGGCAATAAAAAAATTACACTCTTTATAGAAAAACTATAATGCAGATATATAATATAAGTATTATATGTTGAATTTTTTTTCTTCATTTGCTTACTTCTTTATATTCTAATTTTAAATTACGTTATCATGTTTCTGATTATTTTTAAAAAATAATAATTTACAATCGAATATATATATATAAATGTGTGTGTGTGTGTGTGTCATGCTTTTGGATCTTTAATTTGTAAGCACACGATATATCTGATAATAAAACATACTATTTACTATTATTATGTTTTTTTGTTTCTTAGTCTAAAGTACTATATACTCATGCATTTCTTGCGGTATTTTTTAGTGAATGATAAATATGATTAATAAAACATTCTAGTTGCTGTCATTATATTTTTTTTTCGCTTTTTGGACTAAAGTACTGATGCATTTCTTGTATTTTTTACTGAGTAATAATGATAATTCTCGAAACAACAAACATGTCATGCTTTTGTATCTCTAATTTGTTAGCACACATCATATCTTATAATAAAACATACTACTTGTTATCATTATATTTTTTTAGACTAAAGTACTCATGCATTTCTTAGGTTTTTTACTAAATGATAATGATGATTCTTGAAAAAATAAAAATATCATGCTTTTGTATCTCTAAATTGTCAGAACACATTATATCTGGTAATAAACATACTACTTGCTATCATTATATTTGTTTTGTTACTTACTCTAAAGTATTAATGCATTTCTTGTTTTATTTTTTGCTGAATAATAAAGTTTATTTTTGGAATAGCAATAAATCCGGATACTTCTTGGAGCTTCTAGAAAGTTTGAGTAAAATATCTTATGATATTTTTTTATTTAATAAATATTTATATATATCTTATGGCACGTGTGTACAAACATAACAAATTTATTTGGTTGAAGGTGTCACGTCAGCACAAAAGGTGCACGAATATAAAAAAATGAGTTTGAGGGATAATAAGACCCTAATTAAGTTAATTTGTGTCACTGGGATTTGAGTCATAGTTCAGGAGGGGTGCTTATGCATTATCCCTTATTTTCTTAAAAAATAAAATTTATAATCGAATATGTACTTATGTCATGCTCTTGTAACTCTAATTTGTTAGAACACATTATAGCTAATAATAAAACATACTACTTGCTATCATTATGTTTTTTTTTGTTACTTATTACTCTAAAGTAATCACGCATTTCTTGTGTTATTTTTTTTTGAATAATTGATGAGTACGAGATTTTGACTCATTTAGAGATTTATTTTGATAGTATAAATGTCCTCAAATGCCTAATTTATGCTCTAAACTGATGTAAAAGTATTAATTTACAGCTATGAAGGCTAAGGAGCAAGGCAAGGACATTACCGGATGAAAAGGACTAAAAGCTGAAGAAGTGAAGAAAAAGCGATCTTGGTGATCGCCAAGACCACTCGGCGCACCGCCGAGTTGCTCTTTAGCTCGCCCAAAGTTCCAGCACTCCAGCCCTGGGGAAGAACCAAGTTGGCAACATAAATGGGCAGTCGGTGAATCGCCGATCGACTCCGTGATGGCAGCTTTGATCGCCCAAAGTTACAGGACTTGAGTTGCTGAGGGCCAATGCAAAATGGCGATGGAAAAGAGCAAACGGCAGATTGCCGAACCACTCGGCGAGACGCGACTTATACCGCCGAGTGGACTTCCAGAGTAAAATGCAGGCAACTATAAATTGGATTTTTAAAGGAATTTTGAGGAGGTCTCAAAGTTTTCAGTTTTGACAGTTCTTACAGTTCCTATAGTGCTCAGATAGTTTTTTATTCCCAAGTTCTAGTTTTAGAGTTTTTATTGAAAACCTTGAGGATTTGTAAGTGGGTCTTTGAATTTAATCACTTTGGAGCATTATAAAGGCTTGGAAACTCTTACCCAGCTGATGGCTAATCTAGTTGGTAACTGTTTTTACCTTCTTATGATGTTTAGCTAAAACCCCAATTTCTTAGGGTGTAATCATGTGATTATGGGTTGAATTACCTTATGGGTATTGTTATTTACTGATTTTTAATGCTTAATTGAAGTGGGTTTAATTGTTAGTTGTGTTTTAATCTAAGAATTGTAGTTGCAAATGCAATTCGAGTTTAGAGTTTTGGGCTTGCTTGAAAAAGGGGTTTTAGAACCAAAACTTTTGATTAATGATTATAGTTATTTGGTTGATATGGGTTTAGCTTGAAAGAGTAAATCCTAAATCTGATTCTACCCATCTAGCTCGAGAGAGTGGATAAATTAAGGTGTGGGCTGTTCTTATTTGTTAAGCTTGTTGATGTTCGAAAGAAATCACCTGATTCGTAATAATTGTTCGAGAGAAAACTATTGCATCTTTAGTCTATCCTACCCACTGATATTTATCTAGTTATTAGTAATTTCAATTACCCATACAGTAAAATTTGCCTATAATCGATCACATTCCGAGAATTCCTCTCTATATTGATATTTCCTCTGTTTTGCTTGTGCTGTAGCTGATAGTTAACAATCCAATCTCCCCTCATCTGACATTCATTGTAACACCTATAGATTTATTTGCATGTTTTTGATAAATTTTATTCCTATAATCGAATAGACCACTTTACACTTCATAATTGAATTTTAAACACGTACCGCTCCATGTGGGTTTGACCCCAACTCTTCGTTGGATTTTATACTAATTAATGATCGTTTACATCTAGAATCGGATGAGGTGTACTTGAAACATTAAATCAAAATGGCGCCGCTGCGGTGGAGTGGTGTTGTTTGAAATTCTATTATTGAAGTTCAATTGCGTTCTTTTTATGTTATAGTTGAATCGACTTACGTTGTTTGTGTTTGTGTTAGTTGTGTTGAACAGACGAAGAAATGAGCGTAAATGGGAGCAATGGTAGCCAAGTGGGCCACCAAGACGATATAGGTAATTTGAACGATATTAACGACCCTATCCAATTGGGTGGTGTTGGAGCTATACGTCTACCTCCTGCTGAAGGGAACGCTGTTTTTCACATCACTAGCACAATGCTTCAGCTCCTATAATTGAAAGGATTGTTTGGAGGGTTGTCTCATGAGGATCCCCATGAGCATGTTAGGAATTTCGTTGACGTTTATGGACCTTTCTCGTTCAAAAACATTTCTCAAGAATCGGTCCGCCTTCGATTATTTCCATTCTCTTTGATGGAAGAAGCCACAAAGTGGTTGGCTGATCTTCCGAGAAACTCCATTACCACTTAGGATGAGTTGACTGTTGCTTTCTATGTGAGTTACTTTCCTCCATCAAGGATGATGACCATAAGGGATAGCATTCAAGGGTACAAACGCTTGGAAGGAAAACCAATCCACGAGACGTGGCTGAGGTTTCAGAAGCTATTACTTCAGTGCCCAACTCATGGACTGCCCCATGATGTCTTGTTGCAATATTTTTATAGGAGTCTTGACTCGGTGAACAAAGGAGTTGCTGATCAACTTGTTCCCGGTTGTATAATGCAACAGCCTTGGGATGTCGCATCTCAACTCCTAGATCATATGACTAAAATCAATAGAGCATGGTACACTCGTGAGGACCAAGTGTCTCATCTCACCTTTAGAATGACAATAGAGCATATCGAGAAGGATCAAGAGAGAGACCAAAACATGGAAAAAATGATGACCCAGCTGGACATATTGTCAAAAATGTGATGGGTAGTGGGCTGAAGAGTGTAAATGTTGTAGGTATTGGTGGAGCAAATCCCGAGGAGGCACAATTTGAAGCATTGTACAATGAGGAAGTGAACTTCCTTGCAAATCAAGGAGGAGGTTTTCGTCAAAACTATCAAAGGCCTGGTGGAAATCCGAGTTGGAACAGAGATGATAGATGGAGAGATCATGATAGAGAATGGCGTCATCGTAACACCACTTGGAAGGAAAGAGAGGGTGACAAGGATAGGTACATCCCACCTCATGAGCGTCAAAAGCCTAAGGAACCAAGGGCTGACTCGGAGAATGTCTGAATGGAATACATGCTCTCACGCATTCTCAACAAGGTCGAAGGTTCAAACAAAGTGTTGAAAGAGATGAATGAGGACGTCTCAACTCTCAATCAGACGGTGACTTCTCATTCAGTCTCTATCAAGCAGCTAGAAACACAGATGGGTCAAATCTCGAATCATCTAAATCCAAGGCCAAAAGGAGGGTTGCCTAGTGATACAATGGAAAACCCCAAAAATGAAGCTTGAATTGGTATTACCGTCGTTCCACGAAGTTAAATAAGGTGCTTCTTGAGAGGCAACCCATGTCTTTGATGTTTTAAATCTTGTTTTTGAATAATGGGTGTTGATTTTGCAGGTTGAAAAGTGAGAAGTTTTGGAAAATGGGAAATTTGGTGAGCCATTAGTCCAGTCAGCGACACGCCAAACAGGTCGGCGTGCCGGACTTGGACCACCATTGGAACCACCCAGCTTGATGGGAAATTTTGTAAAACTCGGTGATCCAAAAGCTCAATCAGTGACTCGCCGAACAGGTTGGCGAGCCTGACTTTGTCCACCGTTTGAACCCCCCCAAATTAGTGGGAGTTCTGTAAAACTCAGCGAGCCAAAATACCACTTGGCGCGTCGCCGAGTGGTTTGGCGAACTCGACTTATATCACCGAATAGAGCGCGAACTGAAAGGTTTTAACGGTCAAGCAGTTTAAAATTTCAATCATTCATCTTCTCCCATTTTTAACTCCTGTACTCTCACACCCTATATAAGATCTTTTGTACTCTTTGCATTTTTACTCTCGTACCGTTTGGAATCTTTGCTCGAGGACGGAATTTGGATTTTACTTTACCGCCTACCTTTACAAATATCATTTCGGCATAAAAGGTTGGTTTTTCCAAACCCCAAACTCTATATGTGGTTGAACTCGAATGCAAGTGGTAATTTGTTGTTGAATATTGTTGGGTAATCGTTGTTTAACTGTTGGATTGCCCGTAATAAATTGGTTTTGTGCCTAATTGTTTGTAAATGATGATTCCCGTGTATTTGCTTATTGAAATCGTGTTTAAAGTATTGGGTTGTGCTAAATATGTCTTGGTTCTAGTGGGGTGAAGTCTGAGTAACCTCAGAATGTGCCAAATTATGTATTTTTCCCAATGATGGAGTGGTTGACGTCATTCTTAAGGACAAAAGACGTCAAATGGCCAATCTTGGCCAAATCGGGGGAAGTCTGAGTACCCCGAGGGCATGGGTAGTATGGGTCTTAACTTAATTTCATAGTGTATGTGTTTAATTTTGTTTTCGTGGACTGCGGGTCGAATTTTGAAGAAAGGGGTCAAAAAGTGGCACGAAGGGCCATTTGGAGAGCTGGGTCGAGTTCGCCGATTGGTTCAGCGGTTCGCCTAAGTCCCCCTAGATCACCTTTAATTTCTCAAAATGTTGAGTTTGTGGTCTGTATCTTTCGGCGATACGCATGTGCTCGCCAAGTTCACTCGGCGACTCACCGAAAGTCCTTCTTGATTTCCCTTCTGTGCCCATATTTCTTTAAAATGCACTGTAACTTTCGGCGAACTGCTCCTAGTTCGCTGATTGGTGTCGGCGATCCGCCGAAAGGCCCTGGACATCACCGACCAGCTTTGAGTTTTTGAAATTTTTGTTTTGAACCTTTCGGCGAGCCCGACTTGGCTCGCCAAAGTGATTCGGCGACTCACCGACCGGTTCGGCGAGTCTTGAGGAGGTCTCAGTTTTGACAGTTCCCATAGTGCTCAGATAATTTTTTATTCCCAAGTTCTAGTTTTAGAGTTTTTATTGAAAACCTTGAGGATTTGTAAGTGGGTCTTTGAATTTAATCACTTTGGAGCATTATAAAGGCTTGGAAACTCTTACACAGCTGATGGCTAATCTAGTTGGTAATTGTTTTTACCTTCTTATGATGTTTAGCTAAAACTCTAATTTTCTTGGGGTGTGATCATGTGATTATGGGTTGAATTAGCTTATGGGTATTGTTATTTACTAATTTTTAATACTTAATTGAATTGCGTTTAATTGTTAGCTGCGTTTTAATCTAAGAATTGTCTTTGCAAATGCAATTCGAGTTTAGAGTTCTGGGCTTGCTTGCAAAAGGGGTTTTAGAACCAAAGCTTTTGATTAATGATTGTAGTTATTGAGTTGATATGGGTTTAGCTCGAAAGAGTAAATCCTAAATATGATTCTACCCATCTAGCTCGAGAGAGTGGATGAATTAAGGTGTGGGCTGTTCTTATTTGTTAAGCTTGTTGATGTTCGAAAGAAATCACCTAATTCGTAATAATTGTTCGATAGAAAACTATTGCATCTTTAGTCTAGGCTACCCGCTGATATTTAGCTAGTTATTAGTAATTTCAATTACCCATACAGTGAAATTTGCCTATAATCGATCACATCCCGAGAATTCCTCTTTATATTGATATTTCCTCTATTTTTCTTGTGTTGTAGCTGATAGTTAACAATCCAATCTCCCTCCATCTGACATTCATTGTCACACCTATAGATTTATTTGCATGTTTTTGATAAATTATATTCCTATAATCGAATAGACCACTTTACAACTTCATAACTGAATTTTAGACACGTACCGCTCCCTGTGGGTTTGACCCCAACTCTTCGTTGGGTTTTATACTAATTAACGATCATTTACACCTAAAATCGGATGAGGTGTACGTGAAACGTTAAATCAATAATAAAGTTCATTCTTGGTATAACAAAGAATTCCAGATACTTCTTAGGACTTCAAGAAAGTTTGAGTAAAATATCTTTTGATATATTTTTATTTAATATCTTTTTCTTTTTTGTTCCTTTTTATTTATATTTTCTTAAGAATGTTGAATTAGCCTACATGGGCGACCTTTGAACCAACTCCAACATATTGAAATCTACTTTTATGCATGCAGTTTGAACAACAAAGAAGCCATGTAGCTTCATTCATTGAATGCTACATGAAAGAATATGGAGTTTCAAAGAAAGAGGCATGTGTTGAGGCTTGAAAGGAACTCACTAATGCATGGAAAGACATGAACGAAGAATTCCTCAGCCCTTCTGAAGTACCAACATTTTTCCTCGAACAAGTTATAAATTTTACACGCTTAGCGTATATTTTCAAAGAGGGAGGTTTTATAAATACCCGAAGTGAATTTAAGGACATGATTACCATGTTATTTGTTGAACCTGTCAATATTATGTTCGAGGATAAATGTTGAGTAAAACATGATTTGATAGAGTTATCAGATGTACTTACATATGAGTGAATGGTGAAAAATTGTGTGTTGATTTCTATTCATTGTTGGTGACCCAATTAAATTTCAATTTATATTGAAAAGTTTCACATTTGAAGTAAAAAACTTCCAAATAAAGGTAATTTTATATTGAAGACTTAAACACGAGATTTAATTTTATTAAATATGCAGAAATGTTTATCTTTCTACTTCAATTCCTAGCTTCCAAGTTAAATTGACCTTATATAGCTACCATTTGGCTATAGATTCTAATAGTGGCAAAGCCAGAAATTTGATCAAGGGTGTCCAGAAATGAGTCTATGTCGATGTGTCATTGTGTTGGTGAAGACCAAGTACAGGTGTTGAATAGATGAGTAGTGTATTCATGAGGTGATAGATCTAAGATACGCTTATAATTTTGAAGGGAAACCCCATGATATTAAGAGGGTTATAGAACTAATTAAATAATGATGTATACTAAATAGGTAAATAGTACTAAAGTTGTGAAAGGAAAAGTAAAGGTAATCTGTAAATAGGTAGGTCCTGATATTTTGATTGACTACTTGTCATGAGGTCTTAGTGGGCGAATGTTTCTTAATTTTATCTAGTAGTCGTAAGCTAGTGTAATATGCGAGCGATTATATTGATATATGTGTGTAGTACTAGACACTAAGCTTGAATTTGAGGTGAGTGTCGTGATGAAAAGGAAACGACATAAGGGTGATGATATTAGTTTTGAGACTTCATCTGATGACATGAGGTAGGTGAGGAATTAAAGTGTTACTTTGCAATAAGTGTGAGTGGTATAAGTGTAGTATTATGAGTATTAGAGGAGAGCAATGAAGTGTGGCTAAGTCAATACATTAGAAAGAGCATTAAGAGGTGTATCCGAGATCGTATGTATTCAGACGAGGTTCTAATTAAGTTTATGATTTTTTTCATGTGTGCCTAGGTAGTATAATTGAGTTTTTAATATTGGGTAGGCTGATGTCACGACCCAGGGCTACACCCTAGACGTAACTGGCACTCAAGAACCATTTTTTATCCCCGAGCAAACCCCTGGCCTAGCTACATGACTTACATGACTCTAAACAATACGCGGAAACTTAAAATAGATGAACATGAAGACATTCAAGAAAGTCTTTAAATATTATCCTGCAAATGCTTAACATAAATCATAAGTTAAATAAACATCCTGAGAAAACAATGGAAGCATCTAATAATGTCTGTCTATGAAGCCTCTAACAATGTAAGATAGTTGATGCTGAGCACATGTATCTGCATCATAATAAGATACATGTCGAAAGACATCAGTACATTGAATGTACTGGTAAGTCATAGGGCTAGAGTATACAATTAACCGACCTCAATGACTGAAAGCAATATAATTGGATCAATACATGAATATGGGGTGAAAATAAGATATGCAGTAAAATAAATGTGAAGAAAATTATATATACTTTACTTGTGGAGTTTCTCTAACCGATAATCATTACCATGAGCCTAGCAATGATACAACGATTCGCCCACATTGCATGGGCCATCCTATACCTTGCCGAGATATGAGAGGATATTGTGTCTATGAATCCATCTAATATGCCTTCTCAGAGGCAGTGAGGAGTCGCATGAAGAATCAATGCTATCCTATCCTACGCGGGATACGTAGTTTTATGGGATTTCTGATTTATAAAAGACTCTAACCCAATTCGATGCTCGTTACTACTCCCACAATAATCAATAAAACTTTGTTCTCAATTCACCCATTTCAAAGAAGGGACTTTTTTTTATTGAAGTACTTTTCAAAACATTAGACATATTTGCATTCTTAAAACATGCAATCATGAACTTATCTTTCCAGCCCAAAAATCAACATAGGTAAATATATATATAACATTTGAAGCTCTTAAGTTTTTATGAAATAGAGCATTTTAAACTTTCCTCTTATCTAACGTTAATTCGGAATGTAAATGAAGACATGAGATTAGGATATGTAGGGTCTCTCAAGGATTAATGAAGACTTTAAGATTTAATATCAAGAAGAGAACTAAGACAACATTCAAAGGAACATATACGGGGTGAAGAACAAAGAAGAAAAATGGAAGGCGACTCTAGCGCATCAGTGGCCTGTCGTGCCAACTTCAAGAGTATTGGGAGTACTTTGGGGTGCACTGCAGGCGCAGGGCACCAGCCCTCTTGGTACTTTGGTGGCGCATTGCCCGAACCCAAAAATCCGACGAATTTTCTTGTTCAATTTCGGGTCCTAACTCATCTAGAATCAATTGGTTTCTTCCAAAAACTCTTTGATTGATAAACCCAACCAAAATTCATTGAAATCTAAGCCAAATTCTATCAAGAAACACCACTGATTCGCAAGACCCTCACCTCAAGAACTCAAAACCTCCATTGTGAAAGAATAGGGCTAAACTCAAGAACTCTTCAAGAATCTGTACATAAACGATTTCATAGAAAAATTGATGAAAGAATTACATGATTGGCATGAGGTCGAACAACTCCATCACTATGAGAAACCTCACATACCTGGAAAGAACGATTGCTCTTGGCGAAATCCTCAACCCTTGAATGAATGCTTGAAAACCCTCTTTTCTTCTGCTTGAAACATCGCTCTAGAATTCTAAGTGTATAGGAATGTAAAACCTAACATAGCATCTGATTAGACCTTTAACTTGGGTGCGTAAAAATGTGGGTAGGCCTATTGGGTAAAGGAAAAGGCCAAAATGCCCTTTCCTTAAACGGATGAAAAGCCTTAATTAGAAAGGCTTCACTCAAATAGCCATAACTTTTTACTCAGAGCTTGGAATTTAGCAAACTTGGTGGCGTTGGAAAGAGGACTCAAATACCTTCGGTTTGATACCTCATGGGCCACCTAACTCTTTATGCGCTGAAAGATATGGTCATTTGAATTTGACCCAAAACTAAAAACTGATGGTAGTCTGAGGTGTTACAATACCTCCCCCTTGGGAACATTCGTTCTCGAATGAGATCACACTAAGCAGAACAGGGGTGGAAAGCATTTAACAACCCCAACCCAAGCACACAACATGAAATTTACATAATCAGCATATAAACTTAAAAGTACTTTACAAAGAGTTAGTACCTTGGTTTGCAATTTCCCTGTAAGGAAAGAGATGTGGGTACCTCTTCTTCATATCTTCCTCAGCCTCCCAAGTATCTTCCTCAACAAATTGATTCCTCCATAAAACCTTGACTGATGCAACCTCTTTGATTCTCAGCTTGCGAACCTAACGATCAAGAATCTGGGCATCTCCTTATAAGATAGGTTGTCCTTAATACAAATGTTCTCAGTAGGTACAATAAGTGAAGGATCACCCATACACTTATTCAACATATAAATGTGGAATAGTAGATGGACTGCTGCTAACTCTGATGGTAGCTCCAACTCGTAAGCAATATTACCAACTATCTTGGATATCTAGTAAGGGCCAATGTATCGGGGACTAATTTTTCCCTTCTTACCAAATCTCATGACACCCTTCATAGGTGACACCTTCAAGTAGACCCAATAATCAACCTCAAACTCTAAGTCTCTCTTCCAAACATTTGTATAGGATTTCTGTCGACTTTGCGCTGTTTTCAACCTTTCCTGAATAATCTTCACCTTCTTCATGGCTTGATGAACCAAGTCTGGCCCTATCAACTTCGCTTCACCAACTTCAAATCAATCAATAGGATATCTACATATCCGCCCATAAAGAACCTCATAAGGAGCCATTTGGATGCTAGAGTGATAACTATTATTGTTAGCGCACTCTATGAGAGGCAAGTGGTCATCCCAATTACCCTTAAAGTCTATTACACATGCCCTCAACATATCCTCTAAGGTATTAATTTTACGCTCTGCTTATCCATCCTACTGAGGATGAAAAGTAGTACTCAGATTTACCTTTGAACCCAAACCTTTATGTAAAGACTTCCAAAACTGGGCGGTGAATTGTGCACCTCTATCTGAAATGATAAACACAGGAACTCCATGAAGTCGAAATATCTCTTCAATATATAATCTGGCACAATCTTCTACTGAATTTGTAGTCTTTAACGAAATGAAATCGGTTGTAACACCTCGGTATTTGAAAGAGTTAAATTTAGAAAGAACTAATTTGGAAAGGAGCTAATTTGAAATTTTGCAAGTTATGCTTAAGTTCTGAATTTTGGGTCAACTTCAAACAACCATAACTTTCAGTACAAGATGAGTTAGGTGGCCCTTAAGATATCAAATGAAAGGTCTTTGAATCCTCTTTCCAACACCACCAAGTTTGCTAAATTTTGAGCTGGTATGAGGGAGATATGCCCCTTTGAAGTCAGCCTGTCCAGTTAAGGAAAGTTACCAGAACTAGTAAGGGGTATTTTTGTCCTTTCCTTACCCCATCAACTTAAAACATTTTTAGTATTATTTTTGGGGTCAAATCTGATTTGGGTCAGTTTTACAATCCTAAACTATGCTTAGAGTTTTGAGAGGAGTTCAAGAAGAGGAAAAGAGGAGAAAAGGAAGAACAAACAAGATCTCTTACGAATCGAGGATTTATTTCATCAAATCAAGGTATGTAAGTTTTTATAGTATTGGGTTCGTTCAGCTACACGCCAATCATGACTTACATATTTGAATTTCATCCATAAGATTTGTAATGTTAAGTTCTTGATGAGTTCTTGATGAATTCTTGATGAGTGTTCTTGAAGTGTTGCTTTCGTTCTTGAATTTTGATTGTTTGGTTGAGTTATTGAGGTGAGGATCTTGTTAATGAACATTATTATTGAGGGTTTTTGAGTGGATTTTCATGTAGTTAAGTTGGGTAAACGAATCTAAGAGGGTTTGGAAGAAACTATTCGATTCTGGGCGAATTAGGGTCAGAAAATGAGAAAGAAAATTCGTCGAAAAATTCTGGGCAAAGGCTGAAGTGCCGTACCAGCAGTGTGCCAGAAAAGAGTCTTTGAAGTTTGAGGGTTGGAGCCCCACGCCACTCAGTGCGCCAGGGTCTCCTGCCCCGTCTTGTTTTCAGTCGTTTACTCCGTTTGAGTTCCTTTAAGGTGTACCTTTAATATTTTCTGATTCTAATCACTCTAAACTACATCTAAACATCGAGAGATCATTCATAACATGAATCATAACCCTTGAATTCATAATTCAAATTCAAGGTAGATTTAAGAGTAAAGTCTTGAGAGTTCTTTCGAGTCATTTTGAGAAGTCTTTTACAATCTTTTAAAATTTGTTTTAAGACTTGAGTACTTGAGTTTGAGGATGAGGATAGTTGAGTTTCATTTTTCAAGATGAATTTATGGGAACTAAGTATTCCCAAGAGTAAATGTTTTTACATTTAAAATGAGGGGAAACACCGATTTCCAAAGAAGTTCATGAGGAGTTTTGAGTACTATCTCTTTTAAGAGGAATCTTTTGAGTAATAATCTCAAAGTTGAGGATGAGGAAATGTTTTTAAACATATGAGCTAAGTTATATTTTGGGCGAGATGTTGTATCATCACATAGCTCATAGTGATGGTTGTCGGTTAGAGAATCTCCCAATTTGAGTTATTTTGTATATTTACATACAAACTGAGTTATTATTGTATTTTTAAATACATTGAGTTTTTATCTACTATCTTAAATGTTTTATATAAACTGCATCTTTATTGTTGTTTTTTTATTGTATTGAGTTGAGTATCCATGAGTTAAGGTGAGTATGTTTCCTTTTTTCCAAGTTTAAGCTTTTATGTTATGTTCAATGTTCCCCTTACATGCTCGTACATTCAATGTACTGATGTCATTTGACCTGCATCATTTCATGATGCAGATACAGGAGATCAAGGTCATCAACAGGCGTTTTGTTGATACCATAACAGTTCGAGTTAGCTTTGGTGAGCCTCCTTTCTTCCGGAGGATCCCTTATTTATTTTCGTTATTTCACTTTTGTTAGGATGATCGGGGATCTTGTCCCGACATTCCTCGTATTAGAGGCTTCATAGGTAGACAGTAGTATTCGAGGAGTCTTTCTTTTATTTCCCTTGTTAATGTTTTAAAGAGTGTGAGTTGAACACTTACGTTTATTTGAGTATTTTGAGTTAACTACTTTATTTATGAGTTGAGTTGTTTATGTGATTTTATTTCACTTGAGTAAGTCTTCCACTGAGATTTGAGGCACGCCAAGGGTTCGCTTCGGGCCAGCAATGGTTCTCGAGTGCCGGCCACGTCCAGGGTGTAGGCTCGGAGCATGACATGGGTTGATTTAGTCATTTGATCTATAATAACCCAAATTGAATCATGTTGTTTGTGAGATCGCGACAAGCCAGTGATGAAATCCATATTGAACATCCCCACTTCCATTCCGGAAGAGATATATTCTGAGCCACACCACATTTGAAGAGGTGTCATTAATTAAAAAAAATAATACATACAAATTTCATCTATAATGATTCACATGTTTTTTAGATGGTCATATTTCTACTAAGTGTATTCATCCTAACTTGATTCTTCTTTGATAATAAATGATATTTTTGTTCGGTCATTTATATAAGTTGTTTTCTTTTATGTTTTTATAGGTATTTTTGGCTGGAATTGTAACAACTTGAAGGTTGCTTGTAGTATTTTGGTATATTCAATGAATGCTTCAAAAAGGTACCTAAAAACAAAGTCAACATGTAATGTTATAACTTTTTGTTTAATTTTTATTTATTTATTTTCATTTGAAGGACGGTGCACAAATCGATGTACCAATTCTTTCTTGGGTAGTCGATTGTATATAAGAAAGAACAATTTTCTGTATAAGATGACATTCATCTACCTGCTTGTGATGTAATTTTTTTTTTTTAGAGATTTAAGATTTTTATTATTTACAACAAGTTGGGTTGGGTATGACTGTAGTAATTGAATAACTTATAATTTGTGAATGTGATGTTCATTTTTATAAATTATCATTCTTACTATAGTTACTTCATAAACCATCTCTTATTTATATATGAAATGAAAATTAATTCATATGTCATTTGTAACTACATACTCTCAATTCAAAAGAGGATGAATTGAAGAAAATGTTGAAGTAAAAAGAAGAAAAGACGCAATATTAATGATGCATATTTCATTTTCGTTATATTGTGTATCTAAAATTTTATTTTTCTATGACATTTTAAAACTTATTGCTTTAGGTATTTTGTTCAGAAAAAATAAGTTTTAGCATTTATTAAATTTTTTTAGCAAATTTTATGTAATATGGAACATGAATTTGAGATTGTTCTTCTTATTTGCTTATAAAGTGATTTTATTATGACTGAACTAACCATGATACTGTTATATATATTTCTTTGTAGATATATTCCATAAAATTCATAATGATTTACTAGCCATCATAAGAAGACATATGTTGTTTGAATCTCTTAACCTTACTTACAATTTTTTTTTATTAAATTTCATTCCCCACTACAACTTTTTATATGTAATTATAAAAAAGGATATTATAATTTTATTAAGATACGTATTCTATTTATACAGAGAAACATATATTTAATCACATCATATAATATTTCCCTTTTAAAAAATTAGCATTCTTACTATATAATTACTTCATAAATCATCTCCTATATATATATATATATATATATGAAAATCAATTCACTTATGATTAGTAACTTAAATGCATATATTCGTATGGAATTAACGTGTTAGATTACCATTTTACCCTTTCACTTAATTAAATTTGTCTTTCGATCAATAATAATATATCATATTCTATTAATCTGAAATAAAATGCATAAATCAATACTTGACCAGATACATTCTCACTTAGTATAAGTCTACATCGACTATTATGTTGAAATTACTTTTCATATTCCATAACCATTGCAACCGGCCTTTAGAATGCATATTTTAGTTTGTAGTATTTTAGAGGTAGCCTTCAATCAACAAAAAATTTAATCCTTGTAAAATCAAGAACATTATTTACCACTAATTTATGTTAGCAAATCTCTTCATTTTTTTACAAGGAATTTGTAGAATTTAAAGGTTATATTAGCATTAAATAATTCAATATGGACTAATTGATATAATTAATGCATGAGAATGAAGCTCAAGAATTCACAGGATAGTACTATATAAGTGATGTCCTTTTACTTTGATAAGAATGTGGTGAAGTGTAAAAAAACAATTAAGAAATAATATCCTTCATGGTTTTTGGTGGTGAAAATGATGATGTTATTTGTATATTTGGAGGGCTCATCAAATAATATGTTTGTAAATTTAGTTATTTTTTGGTTAGCTATGTTTATGATGTAGTTTTTTGTCATAATTAGTACTCTAAAACTTCTTGCATGTCAACAAGTATTCTCAAGGAATCAACTTGCAAATTCATAACTATTACATATTTCTTTCTCGACATTAGCCAAGTCTTTTTCAAAGTTTATGGCTATTGAAATTTCTTTAACTTCGTTAAAGGATCGATCTTATTAGAGCAAGGAGCACTTGTTGTTTAAATAAAGAGCGTATTAATATATTATATTATCTTTTTATTTTCATTTTTTTTGAAATATTTTTTATTTCTTAATAGTTCAATTCTGTAAGAATATTGATTTTGTTTTTTTTGAACTTTCATTGTGTATTCTTTATTATTAATGATGAAAATATGACTAAGCCTAAGGAAAGTTGTTTAATGATTAACACTCTTGCCGAAATTTGCTTGATGATAAAAAACAGGAAAAAAGTGAATTCCATCCTTAAGAGAGAAAAAAAATTGATCTTGAAAATAATAATTAATTAGTTTAAATTACTCCAACAAACTTTTCTAAAGCAAATTTTTTTGATGAGTAACATAATTTTAATACAAAAGTTTAAGATAACATTAGTGCAAATATTTGTCCTGTCGTCTATTGTTGCTCCCAATTGCACACGCAAGTGTACGTGATCGCGCAAGTAATATAGTTTCTTTAGAAACGAGTTTTCGTTCCCAAGGAATTTATGATCAACTTATACTTAGTAACTTAATTCCACAACTCGACAAAAGTAACTTAAAGAGGGGTTTAAGGTTGATTATTACAACTACAACTTATGCAATAAATAAAATTAACTAATGTGAACGACTTCAAATTGATGTTTCAAACAGGTAAAAGACAATTATAGGGCTGCAGCATGCGTTGGACTTCATGTATCGTATTTCAGGCAATGAACTAATTTCGGTTATCAAGTTACTGATTTACAGGGTTAATTATATGAGTAGGGTCTCTCGACCTCTAGTCGCCTACTCCAATAAGCTGTCTAACTACATTGTTGAGCGGGGAAAGGAAGTCCTAATTGGAGAGTATTATATTTCATCATGTTTCGTAACCAAGCTAGGTGTTCGACGGGCATCACTCCTAAACACAAATCAACTCAATGGAAGATCAAGCTTTTTATATTCTTTGATCTATCAGTCTTTTTCTCTCTCAATTTTAAGAATAGACAAGAGATTTATTTATATGGTGATCAAGCATTAAATACTAAAACAAGAACATAAAAGTAACTTAAAACGATAACCAAGAATTAATTCAAAAACCTTCAATATTGAACAATTAATCCGTAGCTACAGCCCTAGAACAAGGGCGTTTAGCCACTCATAATATTCGGAAATCGCAAAATATAATTGTTCATGCGATTTCTAAAATTAAGAAGAGTTAAAAAATCGAAACCTATGAAAAAACTTGAATCTTTCTCTTGCACACCAAAATAAAGTCGACTCCAACAAAATAGCCCTAGGGTTCTATTTATAGAATTTTAGGAAAATTATCCAAATCCGGGTCTAACAAGGAGTCCTAGTTACTTCCAATTTCACTGGGCACGTCGGGCGCAGGCAGGGGTGCAGTGCCAGACATTGCGCCAGGACAAATCTTCAGTCATGCAGCTTGTGGAGCGTTGTGCCAATCAAAGCGCCTGAGGAATGCTTCAGTAGTGTTGGCTGTGGCACTCCGCGCCAGCCAGTGCGCCAGGCAACAGTCTCTGTAGTTCATGCATTGGCCCCCCACGCCAGGCAGTACGCCAACCCTTGGTGCTTCCCTCCTTAGTTTATTTTTGTGCTTCCTTGCTTCTCCTTTCTTCGAATCAACTCCATTTTCCTTGAAAGTTCCTGAAACACCTAATCATGTGTTTTAGTGCACACTCATCGCAAGTTAAACAAAACAAGCTAATAGGCTCAAGATTATTCTTATATTCAATCTTAACATGGGAAATTATTGGCAACTTCGACATATAAATATGCCTAAGATCACTACCCCACACTTAAACCTTTGTTCGTCCTCGAACAATCTTTAAACCATCAACTCATTTTCCTAACCTTTGGACTTATCAACCCACCTTAAAATTAACCAAACACATTTAATCATGTTTTGTAGTTCTCATTGGATGCAACACTCAACAATTTTACTATTTCATCATGATACACCAAGTTACAACACATACTCTCAAAGAATGACTCTTTTTTTATATTTTCGGGCTAATGCAAACTTATACAAACACATCAAATAGATGAACCCCAAACATGTGCCATGAATGCCCTCACACATTTGTGTTTAGTATAGTCTTTCACTCAAGTAATCATATTATAGACAAGGCTTATTTTTCAAACATTTTTACTCACTCTCACAAATGAAGTTCTTACTTCTCTTAACATGCCATAAGCTTGCCCATAGTGTATTTTCACTTTCACCAAATATTTCTCAAGGAATCAAGAGGACTTCTATTTGGATGTAATGCCGGCTTAGGGTAAGGAAGGAAATATTTCAGATATATTTAGTGACTACACCTCCCTAATGCACATGTTATTGTTCCACCGGTTAACATTTTCACTAGCTGTTCTTTTCCTCTACGAACACACTTCATGAATGTTTTCCCTCTTCTATTTCAAGCTCTGCCCCGTATGCTCCTTATTAATCTTATATTTTTCTTTTTTTATTTTTTTTCATATATATGCCTTTACACTAGCCACCCTCAACTCAAAGCTTTGAGACTTAAGTGAGGTGCACAATATACTTGGTAGGACCAGGGCCAATGTTTAAGCATACTACTGAAATAGCCACCCTCAACTTAGTTGAGGTGCACATTGTCCACTAAGGACCAGGGCCAAAATAGAGTTTTTACACTTTTATTTTCCACACATCACAGCATTTCCACCCTATTTCCACTTCTACCAACATTTTCAACCTTTCTTCTCAACATAGTGCATTAAGGATTACATTGGGCTCAAATACTTTGGTACCAATAGAAAGGGTTTCGGCTTATTCATGTGGCTTAAAAAAACAAAGCTAAAGGCTCAATGGGGCTTTACTAGGGATATTTTCATTTGTAGGTATACAATAGAGTCAAGAATTGGATTTTTCAAAGAAATGCCTCAATCACTTCCCCTAAGTCATACAAGCTACTCATTTAACACACATGGAGCAAGTTCTAGATATCAATCAAAGCATGAATCCAACAATCACTCACCACACATGGCATCACGACACACATAAGGACAACATCATACTAGCATGCTCAGACAACTTGCATTACAGTATTTCTACTCAATTAAGCCCACTTAGATTCATTCAGAGTCAAAACAACGAACACATGCTTGTTTTACGGTTACCATTCTTTTGCAGATCCCAATTGTGACTACCCATGACGTCTGGCTAACTTTTTAGGACATAGTTTCAGAATACCCAAAAGGTTGGTTTTCCAATTCTACTCCTCTTCGTAACTAATTTTCCCTTAAGAAGGTCGTCATCCATCCATCATCGAGAACTGTCACTCCTATGACGACTCTAAGACTCAATAAAAACAATAAAACTAGACCTAATCGGTTCAATAGGACTATCCTCAGGAAAAGTACCGAAAACAAAAGTTGAGGAACCCAAAATAAAAATAACATAAAAAAAACAAGACTCGATAAAGCAGTAAAGCTTATATACAACAGAGAGTCATTTCCCACCCCACACTTAAAATTAGCACTGTCCTCAGTGCGCACAAATAAAAACAAAGTACAAAGTTAGAGATACTCCCTCAGGCCTCTAGGCCTCGTCGTCATCATCACGATCATCTGTCACATTAGTGGTTCCCTCGAACACCATCAACGCATTGGCATCATCATCAACAGCATCCTCATCACCTTCTTCATCCATTGCATCATCCACGGTGGCCTCATCATCATCAAGAGGCTCCTGAAATGCTGGACCTATCCGACACATGTAGGCTTCACTCTCCGTTAGTGGGTAGTGCTCCCCCAAATTTTCCATCTCATTATCATTGATCGGGCGGCCTCCGATCCTCAGTTGCAACTCCGCCATGCCAAACATGCGAGCCATCCAACTATCATCTCTTGCCTGCCGCTCTTGAGCCGATAAGACAGGTCCATGGGACGTGTCTAGCGCCTTTGTCCGAGTGACATCAACCATATTACATATCAAGTAGGGGGGCCTAGAAACGGTCATATCCAGTTCCTCCTCCTCAATACCCTCAGCCCGTAGAAATCGGGTGATCAACCCCCCATAGCAAAACCGCCACCTCATGTTGTTATGGAATTTCCTCATGTTTTACCTTAACATTACCCCAACATTAATGGGCATACCTTTAATCAGCATATAAACCAATACTACCCTCTCTCTACTCACATCCGAAGTGTGCTTAGCCGCTAAAAAGACACTACACACGATTTTAAGCCAAACTCTCGCTACTTGGTTCAAAGTGGCATAATGGAGAGTGGCATGCCTAACGGTGTCCTTACTACGGTCCCACATATCTGTTGACTCTACCCCACACAAAGTATGTCGGATATCTGTATAGGGGGGTCTCCTTAAGCCTATTATAGTCATCTGCATCACAGTTAGGGGTACCCAAAAACAAATTTAACACTTTAGAAGTAAAGCATACATACTTCCCCCCAATTGGAACAGACTTATTGAATCGGGTTTCCGTAATCCAATTGGCATAAAACTCCCTAACCAAGGTTAAATTGGAATATCCTTGGTTTTCAAACATAAAACGCAGCCCTAAAGCATTCACAATATTATAAATCAGTGGGAATTCAGATTGTAACCGTACCTCATTAACAAACTCATCGCTGAGGTATTTGGCTTCTTTTTTACTTTCGAACCATTCTTTGCCATATTGCTCCACCGTTTGCTTGCCAAATTTCTGGAACGGAACCCGGCTACTTGAAGACCCGGTAGCATCTCCCTTCCTAGAGCGTTTGGAACCAGCTCCCCCAATGATATTCTTACCCTTAGGTGCCATTAGAACTAAGAAGGAGAAAAAAAAAAAGAGAAAGAAAAAATTATAGCGGAAAAAGAAGAAGGGGTCGGTGGACAGTGAAGGAGGAAGGAAAAAGAGAAGAAAAATGATTTGAGGAAAAAAACAATGGTGGAGTTGGAGTTTTTATGGAGGAATTTTGGGGAAGAAGAGAGGTTTTGTCGGTTAGGGGTTTAGAAATAATGGGGGGTGAATTTGGTTTGGGGAATTAATAGGGGTAAAATGGGGTTGGGTCGGTTTTAGGTGGGCTTACCCGGCTGAACTGGGCGTAGGCGCGATAGTGGCGCGGGGTGCCTTCATTGCGCCAGGAAAGGCGCGCTGTCGGTAGCACCCTGGCCCGGCATGCCATGAACTTATATCTGTAGTTTTTGTACTGGCGCGGCGCGCGCTAGACAATGTGCCAACCTTTATTTATTTATTTTTTGCTATTACATACTAAGTTACAAATAATGGAAATCCTATCTATCTAATACTAAAAATAAATAATTTTAATAGATCCTAGGAATTGAAACTACGTTAAAACAAAAATTCAAAATTAAACAAGCTAACTATCTATTACATAATGTTCACGGGTTGCCTCCCGTGGAGCGCCTGGTTTAATGTCGCGGCTCGACTCAGCTTGGATCATTCATCATTCAGTTCAAGGGCCTCCCGATTACGATCTGAATCTTCACCAAAGTAGTGTTTAACTCTTTCCCCATTTACCAAGAAGGTCGGGCCATTTTCACCTTTAAGTTCAACGGTACCATGTTGTGCCATCCTTACCAATTCGAAGGGACCACTCCATTTCAACCTTAGTTTTCTGGGGAATAACCTTAGTCTTGAGTCAAAAAGTTGTACCTTTTCTCCCGGAGTGAAAGTGCGAGGAACTATGTGCTTGTCATGCCACTGTTTCGTCTTTTCTTTGTAGAGCTTGGCATTCTCATATGCATGGAGCCTAAACTCCTCAAGTTCATGTAATTAATCCACTTGCTTCCTATCTGCCAGCTCGAAGTCGAGATTTAACCTCTTTATTGCCCAATATGCTTGGTGTTCTAATTCCGCCAGAAAATGACATGTTTTGCCGAACACCATGTGATAGGGAGAAGTCCCTATGGGTGTTTTATATGCAGTTCTATACGCCCACAATGCATCATCCAGCTTCTCCGACCGATCCTTTCTTTGTGCATTCACCGTCTTCTGCAAGATTTGCTTCACCTCTCTATTTGATACTTCCACTTGACCACTTGTTTGATGATAGTAAGTCGTAGCAACTTTATGCCGAATGCCATAATTAGCAAGAAGATTCTTCACTCGATAGTTAATGAAATCTTACCTCCATCACTTATGATCTCCCTTGGAGTGCCAAAATGAGTGAAAATGTGCTTCTTGATTAATTTAATCACTACTCTTGAGTCATTCGAGGGAAGAGCTACCAACTCAACCCATTTGGATACATAATCAACGGCCACCAGAATATATTGTTTTACATTAGATGGCGGCAAGGGTCCTATGAAGTCAACACCCCACACATCAAAAATTTCCACCTCAAGAATGTTATTTAATGGCAACTCATGTCTTTTTGATATAGTACCCAACCTTTGGCATTTATCACATCCATTCACATAAGCAATGGAATCTTTAAATAACGAGGGGCAAAAGAAACCAGATTGTAGTACCTTATGCGTTGTACGCTCTCCTCCATGGTGTGCTCTATATGGGCTGGCATGAAACCTTTCAAGCACTTTCTTTACCTCACACTTCGGAATGCATCTTCTTACCACACGATCCACTCCTCGCTTGAATAAGAATGTTCATCCCAGATATAGAACTTAGCATCATGAGTTAGCTTTTTATTTTGTTGGGTGGTTGCATCTGGAGGGTACTCTCCACTTACTATCAGATTCACTGTCCGCATACCAAGGCACTTGAGAGATATCTAGTTCCATCAATTGTTTATTCGGAAACTCTTCCCGAATTTGTTCCCCTTCATGTACATGGGAAAAATCTTCTAACCTAGACAAATGATCAGCTATTTGATTCTCAGTACCCTTTCTATCTTTGATCTCAAGGTCAAATTCTTGGAGAAGCAATATCCACCGAATCAGCCTTGGTTTAGCATCCTTCTTATTGAATAAGTACCTAATAGCTGCATGGTCAGTATAAACAATCAATTTGGTACCTACCAAATATGATCTGAACTTGTCGAAGGCGAACACTAGAGCCAGCATTTCCTTCTCAGTCACTGTGTAATTAGCTTGAGCAGAATCAAGGGTCTTGTTTGCATAGTAGATTGAATAGAACACTTTATCTTTTCTTTGTCCCAATACCGCACCCACTGCTACCTCGCTTGCATCACACATGAGTTCAAATGGTAATTCCCAGTTAGGAGCAATTAAGATGGAAGCTTCAATTAAGTTCCTCTTCAACATCTCAAAAGCTTTCAAACACATCTTATCAAATTCAAATTTCACCTCTTTGTCCAAAAGACTACACATAGGTCTCGCAATCTTGGAAAAATCCTTGATGAATCTCCGGTAAAAACTTGTGTGTCCAAGGAAACTTCGCACCCCTTTTACAGAGATAGGAGGGGGCAATTTTTCAATAGCTTCCACCTTGGCTTTATCTACTTCTAATCCCTACTTTGACACCTTATGACCCAATACTATACCCTCTCGAACCAAGAAGTGACACTTTTCCCAGTTTAGTACTAAATTGGTGTCTTCACATCTAGCAAGTACTTTATCAAGATTCCGGAGACATACCTCAAAAGATTTCTCAAAGACAAAGAAATCATCCATGAACACCTCTACAAAGTCCTCCACCATATCATGAAAAATGTCCATCATGCACCTTTGAAAAGTCGCCGGCGCATTGCAAAGTCCAAATGACATGTGTTTGAAAGCATATGTACCATAAG
Organism: Solanum etuberosum; assembly: GCA_029582245.1. Classification (NCBI taxonomy): domain Eukaryota; kingdom Viridiplantae; phylum Streptophyta; class Magnoliopsida; order Solanales; family Solanaceae; genus Solanum; species Solanum etuberosum. The sequence continues at coordinate 9,154 of JAJONR010005443.1, read as the reverse complement.
TACAAGTGAATGTGGTATTTTCCTGATCCTCAGGCGCAATCAAAATCTGATTATATCCGGAATACCCATCTAAGAAACAATAGTACTCCTGCCCAGCTAGTCGGTCAAGCATCTGATCAATGAATGGAACAGGATAATGATCTTTTTGTATGGCCTCATTTATCTTTCGGTAATTCATGCAAATTCTCCATCCGATTATTTTTCTAGAGGTAATTAACTCATTTTTCTCGTTCTTCACCACTGTCATACCTCCCTTCTTTGGGACACACTGCACAGGACTTACCCACTTGCTATTAGAAATTAGGTACACAATTCCAGCATCTAACCACTTTATTACTTCCTTTCTCACCACTTCTTTCATCAAGGGATTCAGTCTACGTTGATGTTGTGCACTCGGTTTGTGATCCTCCTCCATATAGATTTTTTTCATATATAAAGCCGGATTAATCCCATGAATATCAGCCATCTGCCACCCAATAGCTTTCTTTCTTTGCTTTAAGACTCTCAATGCCGCATCAACCTGTATTTTAGACAATTCTGCAGAAAGTATTACTGGTAAGGTTTCATTAGTACCCAAATACGCATACCTTAGGTGAGCAGCCATAGATTTCAATTCCAACTTAGGTGCTTCTTCAATTGAGGGTTTGGGTGGAGACCCTAATTCACGATCCAATGACTCTACTCTACTTCTGTGTGATACCATGGCTGCTAGATTCAAACAAGTCGCTATCTCTTGAGCTTCAGCATATCCATCTACGTCATGTCCCACTAAAACTCTTTTTAAGGGATCCTCGGGTGCAATGAGTTGCGATTCTACTACGAGATCTACAACCGTAATAGCGGACAACTCTTCATAGATAGAAGGAAATTTCAAGGCGCGGTAGACATCATATACTTCAACCTTATCATATGCCCTCATAGTCAACTGCCCAGCTGCTACATCAATCAATGCCTGCCCCGTAGCCAAGAACTGATGTCCCAAAATGAATGGTACTTCAGGATCAGGCTCAAATTTTGAGACCATAAAGTCCACCAGAAAGATCAACGAATCCACTTGTACTAACACATCCTTTACTACCCTCTCTGGCCTAGTGATGGACCTACCAACGAGTTGGAGAATTACAGTGGTTGGTTTTGGACTGCCTAACCCAAGTTTCTTATATAATGATGCAGGCATGAGATTAATGCTTGCACCCTAATCACATAACCTTCGGGCATGAACACTTTGCCCAATTGTAATTTGCACCATGAAATTACCCGAATCTTTTAACTTCTTGGGTAGTCTATTCTGAATTCTAGATCTGCACTCCTCAGTAAGTGCTACCGTTTCATACTCCGTGAGCCTCCTCTTGTTAGCCACTATCTCCTTCACATACTTAACATACTTTGGAATTCCCTGCAAAATGTAAACCAAGGGCAGGTTAATGTGAACCTATTTAAGGAGAGAGAGAAACTTACCGAAGCATTTGTCTTCATTCTATTTTCTGAGCTTTTGCGGAAACGGAGGGGGTGGTTTCATTTGAGGAATGGACTTCTCAACATTGGAGTTCTTTACCACCTCTTCTGCTTTCTTTTCTTTATTAACTACCTCAGTATCTCTCTTCTTTGGAGCTAGTTCCTCTAGTTGTAACCCACTTCTAGTACTCACCGCATTCAGTTGCTTAGGTTTGGGTTCAGTGTCACCGTGCAAACCTCCTTGAGGATGCAAGTTTAGTGAATTAGCTACTTGCGTAACTTGTTTTTCTAAACTCATTTCGGACATTTGGATGTTTCTTATGTTCTCGTCCTGCTTATCTATCCTAGCATTTATCTTCCTATCGATTTCTTCTATTAACTTTTGGAGTAACTCTTCGTTCGTCATCCCCCCTCTAGGTGCACTCAGATTTACGCTTTGGCTAGTATTTTGGTATTGCTGCCCCATTCCTTGCGATCGGTATTGGTTAGACCCTTGCGCTTGGATTTGATTTTGATTTTGGTTTCCACCCCATGAGAAGTTAGGATGGTTTCTCCAACTAGAGTTATAAGTATTACCATAATTTTGCTGACCTCCACGTCTTTGCGCATTACCCACATAGTTTATGAAATCCGAATTTGCCTCACAAAGTTCAGTTTCATGAGCTCCGCTACCACAGACTCCACACCAACTTGCTGCTTGATGTACCGCATTCACCGGTGCTTGATTCAGTGTAATTTGTTTGAACTGCATTGTTATATTGTGGTTCATTGTATCTAGTTTTGCATTTATTGTGGTAGCTTGATCCACATCTAAAATTCCTACCGCTCTATGTGTTGTGGTTCTTGGCATTTCTCCTTCATAAACGGGGTTTCCTTCTGAGAGTCTATCTAGGAGATCGAATAGCTCCTCACACATTTTTGCTAAGGCTTGTCCACCTGCTGCACTATTAAGAAGTACGCGTGCATTATAATCCAAACCCTCAAAGAAAGTGTGAGCTAGTACCTCATTAGCCTGGTAGTGATGCGGACAAGCATTTAACAATTGTTTGAATCGAGCCCATGCTTGGTACATATCCTCCCCATTTTTCTGTTTGAAGCTCAGTATTTCACTCCTCAACCGTGCGGTTTTACCTGATGGAAAGAATCGACTCAAGAACTTCTTTGCTATAAATACCATGTAGTGATGGAATTTGGTGGCTCTTGGTCTAACCACTGCCTGGTGGCTTCCAACAACGAGATAGGAAACAACATCAACCTCACATTGTCTGATGACACACCATTTGGGATGTATGTATCACTTATCTCCAAAAAGTTCTGAATGTGGATTTGAGGATCCTCGTGAGGAAGTCCGGTGAATTGTCCCATTGAGTGGATAAGATGTACCATGTTCTGTTTTAGTTCAAATCTGCCACCCGGTGGTGGTTTCCTTATACTAGATGCCACATTGGCTGTGAGTGGGACTGCCACGTCATGGACTGGTCTTGCTGGTATGATCGGGGGTACTTCGTGACCTTCGTTGTTCATGTTTCCTCCTCGATCACCCTCAATATCTTTTGGGAGACCTAGTCCTAATTCCTGCTAACGTCCTTGGTTTACCAGCTTTCTTCGTAGTCTTAAAGCTCTTTTAGGTTCGTCGTTGGGTTTGAAAATTTCTCCTTTCCAATCCAGACTTGAGAATCAAGTGCCTGAAATACAGAAAAGCTAAGATCAAGTTATTAGCACTTGAACAATCTAATTGTAGACTTAAGAAAATCAAATAAAAATCAACTTCTAAGTCAACGGCGCCAAAAACTTGTTGCTCCCAATTGCACACGCAAGTGTACGTGGTCGCGCAAGTAATATAGTTTCTTAAGAAATGAGTTTTCGTTCCCAAGGGACTTATGATCAACTTATACTTAGTAACTTAATTCCACAACTCGACAAAAGTAACTTAAAAGGGGGTTTAAGGTTGATTATTACTACTACGACTTATGCAATAAATAAAAGTAACTAATGTGAACGACTTCAAATTGATGTTTCAAGCAGGTAAAACACAATTCTAGGGCTACAGCATGTGTTGGACTTCATGTATCGTATCTCAGGCAATGAACTAATTTATGTTATTAAGTTACTAATTTACAGGGTTAATTATATGAGTAGGGTCCCTCGACCTCTATTCGCCTACTCCAATTAGCTGTTTAACTACATCGTTGAGCAGAGATAGGCAGTCTTAATTGGCGAGCATTCATTATTCATCTTGTTTCGTAACCAAGCTAGGTGTTTGTCCGGGCGTCACTCCTAAACACAAATCAACTCAATGGAAGATCAAGCTTTTTATATTCTTTGATCTATCTACCTTATCCTCTCTCGATTTTAAGAATAGACAAGAGATTTATTTCTATGGTGATCAAGCATGAAATACTAAAACAAGAATATAAAAGTAACTTAAAATGATAACCAAGAATTAATTCAAAAACCTTCAATATTCAACAATCAATCCATAGCTACATCCCCAGAACAAGGGCATTTAGCCACTCATAATATTTGAAAATTGCAAAATATAATTGTTCATGCGATTTCTAAAATTAAGAAGAGTTAGAAAATTGAAACATATTACAAAACTTTAATCTTGCTCTTGTACACCAAAATAAAGTCGACTCCAACAAAATAGCCCTAGGGGTCTATTTATAGATAGTTAGGAAAATTATCCAAATCTGAGTCTAACAAGGAGTCGTAGTTACTTCCAATTTCACTGGGCACGTCGGGCGCAGGATGGGGCATCGCGCCAGACAGTGCGCCAGGAAATATCTTTTGTCGTGCAGCTTGTGGCGCGCCGCGCCAATCAGAGCACTTGAGGAATACTGCAGTAGTGCTGGCTGTGGCGCTCCACGCCAGCCAGTGCGCCTGGCAACAGTCTCTGTAGTTCATGCCTTGGCGCCCCGCGCCATGTAGTATGCCACCCCTTGGTGCTTCCCTCCTTAGTTTATTTTCGTGCTTCCTTGCTTCTCCTTTCTTCGAATCAACTCTATTTTCCTTGAAAGTTCCTGAAATACCTAATCATGTGTTTTAGTGCACACTCATCGCAAGTTAAACAAAACAAGCTAATAGGCTCAAGATTATTCTTAAATTCAATCTTAACATGGGCAATTATTGGCAACTTCGGCATATAAATATGCCTAAGATCATCTATATTAAAACTTTCACATTTGCCTTGGAAATAGCATTTTCTTCTAAGAACGAAAGTCGTTATTCTATGTTAATTACATATACAATGCTCAGATGTATTAATCAGATTAACTGATTAAAAATATTGAATAATTTACACTAAATGTACGGTTCATCCAATTACAATGAGAAAGATTCATATAGAGAAGACATGATGTGCATAAGTCTTAAAAAATAAAATCGATGCTTATGACAAACATTATCATATCTCTGGGAGATAAGCAGTATGATGACTTTTTAATTATATTTTGTAACCCCTAAAAATTTCTAATAAAAAATATATGCAAGGAAAAAATTGTAATTGTTAATAGCAAAATATATTGTGAAACAGGCCTACACGTGAGTGCACGTGTCCAGAAACTAGTTTGAAAAAATATCTTGAAATTAAAAATCTAACACCAAATTCAATAAAAGTCAATTAATTTTGTATTATCTATATCTTGTCTTCTGTGAGTTTACTTACGACCCAGATAAGAACGAAATCATGACACATTTAAATTACCAAAATCTATAATATAACAGTTTTTATGCTAAAAGTGATCTTATATGTGCAAAGTTTTTTACTAAAACCCCTCAAATAGTTTCTTAATTTGTTCATCCAAATTTCAAATTTACAATTTACAGAAGGTTGTAACAAATATTTTTTCATATAAGCGCTTTGATTTGCCCCTATATATGTATGTATCTCGGTCTTAATTAGACTTTTACTGCTGTTATCTAAGGATTTGTTTGTTCAGTATTGATATTCATCAAGCTTGTCAAAACTGAACCTGCAATGACAAACTATATTTTCATATAAGCGCTTTAATTTGCCCCTATATATATGTATCTCAGTCTTAATAAGCCTTTTACCACTGTTCTCTAAGGATTTGTTTGTTTAGTATTGATATCCATCAAACTCGTCAAAACTGAATCCTCAATGACAAACTATTTTTTCAGATAAGCGCTTTGATTATATATATATATATATAAGTACTAGTTTTGATGCACGTGCATTGCACGTGAATATCAATCCATGTACTACACTATTTTTAAAAATAATGTCAATATTATTAAATACAAAAATTAAATAAACAGTTATCAATAGAATGATGAAGTATAAGTTCCTATGAATAGTCGTTGTAAACTTTCTTATGATTACTACCGAAAGTTGTCATATCAACATCTGATAAACACATATAACTATTTTTAATATAAAGCCTTAAGTCATATGCGGCCCCTTAAAGTTGTCCGCATATTTCACTTAGACACCTCAATTTAGCCATGTACCTATTGAACACTTTATATGTTCAAAAGTGATACCTATTAGACATAAAATGCTGACATGGCAAAAAAAGTGTAGTTCACTCTCCTAAAAAGCGTGAAAACAATTAGAAATAATATTTTTTTTCTTTTTCTTTCCAACTTATATAGCTAAATTAATAAATAATAATAATTAATATGTATAAAAAAAATGGAAGGAACGTCTTTCTCATCTTCCTTTGCAACTATTCCATGTCTCTTTACACACCCCACCCCCTCCACCTCTCCCTCACCCTCTTTAATTTGTTTGTTCCTTTTTTTATTATTTTTAAATTTTATGTAGATCAGATTAAAGTCTCAAATATTTCGGTGAATCTCTATTGTTTCCGATGAAAATAATATTCTGGCGAAGCTTCATTATTTCTGCTGAAAATAATATTCCGGCAAAACTCTAGTGTTTAAGATGAAAATAGTATTCCAGCAAAGCAATTGATTGTTTTTTTCAAAAAACGTCTATTATTTTCTTATAATTGTGATAAATGTTCACTAATGCAAAGAAGATGAAGAGAATGGATGGAACGTTTTGATGCTATTAGAAAGAAAGATAAATGAGGGGTTAGGTTAGATGGGCAGCAATGGTGTATTATCGACGTCGGTGAAAGGGATAGGATTCGATGGAGAAAAAGAAAGGGGTGGATGTTATGGTTTATCGGCGTCTGAGGCACAACGGCCCAATGAAAAGGGAAACAAGGTGCGACAAAGAAGAAGAAGACCGTAGGTTATGGTTGACGGGTTGAGGCGCAGGGGCTACCCAGTGGAATGGGGAGAAGAAGAAGAAGAAGAAGAAGAAGGGGGTGGGGGTGGGGGTGGTTTAATTAAAATATAAAATTATATTTTCTGAAAATTCCTTTTGTATTATTTAAATAGATTTTTTTTTTAAAATCAAATTGCCACGTGTCGTTGTCTCATTAGTCCATTTGCTATGTATATGCGATTGAGATGCATGCATTATTGTTTTTTTATTGATTATCATTTTGTGTTAAATAGGTATAAATTTGTTAAGATTTAAGTGTTCAATAGGTACAAGGCTAGATTGAGGTGTCTAAGTGAAATATGTAGACAACTTTAAGGGGCTGCTTATGACTTAAGCCTAATATAAATCTAGATATAGATAAGGTGATCAGACACTTCTCTTTGGCCTCCAATTGAATTTATTTTTTTCCTATTTTTTTTAATTTTTTTCTGATTTTAAAATTAATTGTAATATGTAAAAATAAAAAAGTCACTCTTAAAATCTCTTATTTACACCTCTTAAATATGCTTTCTCCTCCCTCCCCTATAGTGCATTACTTAGTAATAATTATTTTATTGTTGGAGTTCTTACTTTTATATAATCACGGCACGTGGGTTGCACATGTGTATCATATAATATACTATACGATATTGTAAAATAGAATTAATATTACTAAATTAATTTTTTTAGTAAATAGTTATAATTGAAAAAACATTGGATAAGTGCTTTTAAATGATTAATACACATTGTCATAGAGCTAATTGTTTTTTGAGACCAAAATGATCAAATATCATTGAAACATTTCAAAATACATTTAACTTTTAAATATGGAGAAAGTGACATTTCTTTAGTAGTATTGTTTTTTACTTTACTCAATTTTGTAAACATATTTAAACAACAAAATAGAGAAAAAAAATATCAATATAAAAAGGTCACCAATGTAACACCCCGGAAATTCTACCTCAAATCAGACCTTGCAAATTTTCTGCAGTCCGGCGCCACGAAAGGCATCTACAACCTGTAGAGGTATCTACGGACCGTAGGTGGGTCTGTGGAACCATGCTCTTGAAAATTGGTTCTTAGGTCTAAAGTTCACGAGACGACCTACGGGTCGTAGAAACATCTATGATCCGTAGAAGGGCCTCGTGGAAACCAAGTCTTGAAACACTCCCTGTAAACTTTCTACGGACGAGCATGACGACCCGTCAAAATTATTACGGACCATAGAAAGGGTCCGTAATCCCAAACTTAAGAAATCTAGAAAACTCGGCATGTTCCTATGAGAGGGTCTACGGCCCGTGGACTTTTATACGTGTAACACCCCAAAAAAAATTTGAACTAAGACTCGAACCCTTCTTCGTTGTGAGTAGAATTTTACCTAGGAATTTAAAGCTTCTTAAGTATTAAGGTCAGGTGACTAGATATAGCACCTTGAGTTGCGAAAAGAATTAAAGAGAATTCATTCAAGTCATTTCTTAGTTCTTTTAAGTTTTGGGTCAACTTCAAATGACCATAACTTTCAGTACATAATGAGTTAGTAGACCCAAAAGATATGAAATGAAAGATCTCAGAGTCCTCTTTCCAACGCCACTGAGTTTGCTAATTTTCAAGCTCGTACGAGGGAGATATGCCCTTTGGAAGTCAGGCTGTCCATTTAAGAAAAGTTACCCGAAAATAGGAGGGGTATTTTAGTCTTTTCCCTACCCCCACTTATTCTAAACGCGAATTACACCCAATTAAGGGTCTTAACTGATTAGAATCAGTTTCATTCAACCCCAAAAGTCTTTAGGGTTTTAGAGAGAAGATTCAAGAGGAGAAAAAAGTTCAAAGTTCCAAGCGTTCGATCAAGGAATTCAAGATTTCGCCAAGAACCTAGTTCTTTGAGATATGTAAGCTTCCATAGTGTTGGTTTTGTTCACCCACACGCCAATCATGAATTTCTTTTGCGAATCTATCCATAAATAGTGAGCTATTTAATTTCTTGATGAGTTCTTGATAAGTGTTCTTGAAGTTTCCTTATCGATTAAGTTTTGATGTAAGATTCTACTTGGGTCAATTTCAAACGAGCATATCTCTTAGAATATAAAGAGTAACGTGGCTCCTAACCTATCAAATTAAATGTATTTGAATCTACTTTCCAACGCCACCAATTTCGCGTCAATCCAATTTCTGAGTAAAAAGTTATGACCATTTTAGAAACCTGATACAGTGCTGTTACGAATTAGCCGACGGGAAAACATTAAAAATGATCGTTTTTATCTTTTTACCTCCAAGAAAACCTTAAATGAATTTCTTAACTAATGAAAGGCTCAAGAAAATCAGATTTTCATCTTTTAATCCATCATTCTCTTCTCTCTCAAACCCTAGGGTAAAACCCTAAGGAAAAATCAAAGTAGAAGACTTCATTCAAGATTCTTTCAATCTTTTTCAAGATTCTTCTTCAAGGTAAGTCTTTCTCCA